>JAPDVR010000008.1:51698179-51920679 GCA_026230005.1 Gila orcuttii | reverse complement strand
GATTGTTCAATTCTATAGAATGCATGTAGCTAGAATAAAACTTTTTTGTTTAAAAACAGAGGCTCTGTTCTTTCTTTAGATATACTGGATGCTCAGATATTCATACAACAAATCATTCTGGGGGCCATGATACTTGTGAAAATGATAAAAAATTCTGATGTTTGCTGGCAACTTTTTGGAAAATGCTGGCAGGGAAAGAGTTAAGTATGTGCGAATGTACTGCACACTTGCAATGCGTTAGCATGTGTTTGTGTGCGTGTGAGGAAGGTTTTAATAAGATTAGAAACAGAAAGAATGTGGTAAGGAAAGAGGTGTGTGAGAAAAGCAGACATTTAAGGGCTTATTCTGCGTTCAGACAGAAGGTCAGGCGGGTGGGTCAGGTCTCACCTGGGAATGCTAGGCGGGGCCCTGTTGGGCCGACTGGGAACTTGTGGGCTGTCAGCGCTGTTATTCAAGGGCCCCAAAGGCCCTGGACGGGACGGTGGCAGAGGGGCGCCCCTACCGGCCGGTCTCTGGCCTGCAGACATCCTACGCGGAGCCGTGGGACTGGGCGGAGGAGACCTACAGAACAAGAGATGCTCACAGCTAAGGAGAGGAGAAATGTGGCTGTTGCTGGAACTCCTCATTCATTTTCAAATCTACACTCAACCCCAAAGTACTACCAGTTCCACTCCTGCAATTACTCCCAAAACTCCCAAGGGAATTGTTTTCCACTATCTTTTCTTTCACCGAAAAATCTGGCTTCCATGGTCCATCAATAAAATTGTTGAAGCTAACTCCAAATCATCTAACCAGACCTGTCCGCTGCCTTCAACACAGTCATCAGTTTCTGTCCAAGCTCTCTGATCAGGGCATCACAAGAACTGTACGTTACTCCTCAAGTTCACATGGAGACGAGGGCTTTCTGAGTCACTGTAGTGTAGCAGCTGGGCTCAACCACACTTCCAGGTCTTCCAGAATGCAGAGTGTTATGTTTGATGACCAGCCAGAACATGCTGTAGTACAGGGATATCCAGTCCTTCTCCTGGAGGGCCATCTTCAGCCGAGTGTAGCTCCAGCACCAATTAAACATCTGCACCAGTCTATCAAGGCCTTCAGTATCACTACAAACCTGCAGCCTGGCGTGTAAGAGCTAAACTGTGCCTGACGGTGTCTCTCCAGGAGCAGGACTGGACACCCTTGCTCTAGTAGGACACTGGGAGACTCCCACTCTTGTGGGACAGACACACTGATGTCTTTATAGCAGCAGTCATGGGGGCTTTAACTTCAGCTGTGTCTCCACTGAGCTCTGCCTGTGAGTTTGGGATGGGATGGGATGGTTAAGAACAGAAGACTTGAAACTTGAGATCTTGAGATTAACCTCTCTGTTGTATGTAATGTTTGTCAGGAGAGACTGTCAAATTGCTGTCAGAAAGGTCCCTTCAGAGCATTCAACTGCAGGTGGAAGCAGTGGTATATGACAACATTTAAAGGGGTGGTAAAACACATTTTTTCGTAACGTGTTCATGATTAGTTTTTAAAAAATTGCATTATGTTTCATATATTTTACCTTTATTCTACACTGCTCTGTCCCTCCTTGTAAAAACAGTCTGATGGTTTCCGGGTTCTATGGAGCCAGTCCCTCAAAAATACGCAATGGGCTCAGATTGGTTAGCTGGCCCAGTGTGTTGTGATTCGCTAACCGCCTATTGCACATTTTCCGGAAACGTCACGCCCCTTACCTTTACCGGTATTTTGTGCTTTGGTGTATTATAAACAATGGCGTCAATAAAACCAATCGGACCCAGAGAACGTTAGTGAAGATGATCGAGCAGAACCTGTTCAAGAACAGCTGTTAGACGACGTTTCAGAAAGGTTTGTTTTTTGTTGTTCTCTCATTACTTTTTAGATACACTGTTATTTAATTGTACTAATTATTATAGTATTACAAAATACAAGCTTCATAAACAAGAATTTCATATAATCGTTCTAACAAATTATACTACAGTCCTCATAGGGGTTTTTTTGAGTAAAGACTGTGGATCTCTAGTGATCGTTACTGACTGTATGGCACCGTTACTTTTGTATTTTTAGAACGATTGTAGCCAAATATTTGTCGCCAGAACTATTAACCCAAAACGAACACTAAACATCGGCTTTACTACAGTAGCCAAATCAACACAGAACCATGTTTAGCATGCCTGTAGAATAGATAAACAAGCATGTAGATAAACAATACATAAAAGCTCTAATCAAAGAATAATTTACACTAATTCCAAGTTCGCTGTTGAGATTAAAAAAAAAGTTTGTAACGTTAGGTGTTTGTCACTTGAAAACTGAAATCATGTTTTACCACCCCTTTAAGATAAAGTCCATGGAGAGCAGTTGGTAATGGACCCTCTAATGAGTGGTTTCATCACTCTGTCTCTTCTCCACTGATAGCTGATGTGTTGTGGCTGTCCTAATGTACTATGGCATCCAGGTAATCACTAGATAAAGTGTTTGGGGGGAAAATAGCAAAATTGTCTTTCCTCTTTTATGAGTTATGGAGAAGTTGGAGAGGGAATGGTCTTAAATCAACATCTTAAAACAGACCACCAGCACTATGTCCTCACTTGACCCATTGAGGTTTTCAAGGATAATATATGTAGCTAATGCATTAAGGAGTCCAAGGACACCTGGTCCAGCCAGACGGTTCTGGCACCAGAACCACCCTGCAGAAATGACTGGATTGATAGAGCGCATATCAGACTGGGAGTGAGTTACCTCCGAGAGCCGCCCTGCCCGGCCTGCAGCCAGGAGCTGTCCACAGGAGGCGGCAGCGGGGTGGTGATGGTGGAGGTGGAGATGTCCCCGATGATAGCCAGCGCCTCCTTCAGGGCATGGTGTGTGCGCAGCACCTCTTCCCTTCGCTGGACCTGCTCCTGAGACTCATCCATCAGGGCGTTCTGGTCTCCGGTCGAGTACAGCTGGGCCAGAAGGTCTGCGTTGATGAAGTCTTTCACCTGAGGAAGAGGAGCATGATGTTCACATGATCATATTATCATGCAAACACAGTACACTCAGGGGTTATGAGGTTACGCTTTTATTCCACACAAAGGCACAGACACACGAGTGTATCAAGCACACTTTCCAAGAATGAACTCTTTCTGATTAACTGTACTGGAGCATCAGATGCTTCAATGAAATAAAATCGAATAGTGAGTTCACAATGTTTACAATGTTTCAGTTGGGGCATGTACATGATTGTGTGAATACAGTAACGCTCTTGAGTACCAGAGGCAACATTCCCAGTTTTCTGCCCTCTCTCAGATATAGTGTCTTGTATTTGATCTTGTTAACAGTGACGGTTCAAATACTAAACATTTGAATAATTAGCTCCAAAACAATCAGAAATCGAATCTCTCATGGTGCACCACGCTTACATTATTGATCATGAGATGCATGATGCTCTTGGGCATGAGGTCCCGGATGCACTTGTTGACGATGGCCATGTAGGAGTCCACCAGGTTGCGGATGGTCTCCACCTTCCTCTCCAGCTGAGGATCCATGGAGAAATTCTCTGACGGACCAGAACTATCACTCTCCACCTGGCAGGAAGAGTCAAGGGACACAAAGTGGCCAACGGTTAAGATAAGTGACGAGAAAGGTGGTTCATGCTTCAGATTTTGAGGCGTATCTCAGTAAGTGATATTAAGTGTGTACTGATGTTTCAGACATGAGCCATTACACACCACGGCCCTTTCCGGATAGACTCCGGCCCGCAGGAGCGACGCTCTCCAGCTGTCCACCTCCTCCAGGGTGTCGCAGGCCAGCTCCAAGAAACGACTGTCCTTAAAGACGTTACTGAGGGAAAACAAGTCGTCATTCAAATGAAAATTCAAATGACCTCCGCCAGGCTCTTCCAACATTCACCAAAGGGTGAAAAGAGGAAACAACTGTAGATTACATCAGAAATCAGCACAGATAACAAAGCATTGCAGGACCTCTTGAAAATCTCTAGGACAAAATTGAAAAACTCAAGTTAGATGCCTGAAGCATGACAGCTCTCACTGGGTCTGTGGTATGAAGATTAACCCAGTCAGGCTTTTGTGTGTGTGTCATCATCATAACCATAAAGTTAGATTAAAGGGAAAAAAAAGACTAACTTCCAAATTTCTTGAGTCTAAACTGAATTGCAGAAAAAGGCCCCCAAGAAAAACAAATCAAAAAAAGGAATGAATGAAGTTCATTCTACAGAAAAGGTCTGTTCACATCAAGAATGATAACTATAATGACATTATTGTCCACACAAACTCACAATATCGTTCTGTTTATTATAACAGTTTTGTTGTCTGCCGCTTTAAATGCACAAGTTCTTTAAAGCAGGATGGATTTTGATTAGCTGTCAATATTTTTATCATTAGCTATATTTTCATCCGGATATTTTTTATGTGCATTTCGGAATATTGCATAAAAAATGCTGGATGGAAAATCCAAGCTGCACATAAATTCTAAAAATGCGCATGTGGCGAGCAGGACGAGGCCGAGGGCCATGAGAGCGCGGCACGAGGCCGGTGGCGTGATTACTGATGAGCAACTCCTGCGCGACGCACCGGTCTCGTATCTCTCACGAAGGAGCGGAAGCATAAAAGGAGGAGCGACAACAGTGGAGGTGGCGCTCATCAGTAATCACGCCACCCTCGTGCCGCGCTCTCACGGCCCTCGGCCTCGTCCTGCTCACCACAGCGCATAAAAAAACAAATGTGCTGAATTGAGTCAGATACATTTTTACCAACCAACAGACTAAACAGCAGCATCCGCCTACAACGCAAGATAACATGACTGCATTTATTGCGTTTCAAGTCAAGTAATTTATTACATAGGAAATTATTATATACAGTGGCTTCTCCTACTTTTCATAGTGATATTTAGCGACTGTTTATCAGGAAGTTTTTTTATTCTCGTCGATTCACTGGATGGAAACAGTGCTTTAATCGCAAACATTTTATGCGATATTCCAATTTTGCACATAAGGTCAATTCTCACATTTGAATGGAAACGCAGCTATTCATCAGCTTCAATAAATAACCGTCTAAGTGATTCCAATGATACTGTTGCTTGTATATTGTGTCGTTATTGTTGCTAATTTATACGTTGCTATTCTAAATGAATTGGAATGATTATTAAACTTAAAAAATAAATCTTTATAGTTATAGTTATTGAAATTTGGACAAATGCTGCTGTCCCGAGAATTTTCGGTTTCTGTGTTAGCACCCCCTCCACCTCCACAATGGTTTCATAGGGACACTGGAACAATCATTCATAAAACACATTAAACTTTAGTTTACAAAGACGTGAAACTCACCGAGTGGTCTGGGGTGTTCACTGATATGCTCACACAAAAATCGGTGGCGATAATGCACCTTTGCCAATGTTTGGATAGCGTAGCCTACGATACCGCGACTGCATAACTACAGAAAGAATACAAACAACCCCGTTTCCGTCTCCGGTGGCGTAGTAATAACGTACTTCACAGAACATCCCATACAAGTCAATGGAGTTGGACAAAAACTACGATAAAACCTGTTGGAAAGCATCTTTTGCAGTGATTTTTGTGTGAGCATATCAGTGAACACCCCAGACCACTCGGTGAGTTTCACGTCTTTGTAAACTAAAGTTTAATGTGTTTTATGAATGATTGTTCCAGTGCCCCTATGAAACCATTGTGGAGGTGGGGGGGTGCTAACCAGTGGCGCAGATAGGATTTTTAACTGGGGGGGGGACCAAGCTGGGCCTCCCAAGCAAATGATTTAAACTCAATTCGTTATTTTGTGTAATTTGGGCTTTAACTAGTGCTCAAGTAGTTACTTTGCGTAATTTAGGCTAATGATTTGCACTAAAAAGCCATTGGGGGATTCTTATTTGAAATCATGGATAAACAACAATGAACAAAGGTAAACAAAGGCCTACCTGATCACCACTAGCAATGCATGATCAGACTGTTATTTGACTAGTATGCCAATCACCCACGAAAACTTCATGTCTTCAGCAAAGTATGTTTTGTGGCTGCCCTCCTGCAGATCCTCACTTGACTGACTAGGTCCTGCCTTACTATCATCAGAGATTGCCTTCAGGCCAGGAGGACAACATTTTAAATCTTATAATTTCAGTTAACCCTCTATACCTCTATAGAATTTCACAACAATGTGAAATACAACATATTCCTGAGAATTAATGGCTAAAACTACTATTACAAAAATGGCTAAGAATAACTCAAAATTTTTAATTTAAGTGTTAATTACAAGTTTGTTGCAATTTATAGATTAGAAATATCTTTCAAATGATGTATGACATATTAAGAAATGTTTTTCATAGCCCATAATTTAAGAATCTATATCCTCCGTTGCTCCAGTCCGTACAATAAAAAAACATGATTTCCTGCTATAAGAGGATGTCAAAAGTTTATGTAGGCCTTTATTTGTTGTTTGCATAAACCTTGCGCCACACAAATTTACTTATAATTATTTTTATAGTGGCTTACATGACAGTGAACATACCTCAGTCAATTTATACAGTACAATGGGTTAAATGATAAGATAAAACATTATTTCCTGACGACGATAAATTGTTTGATTTATCCAACCATTCTTTTTGTGTTCATTCATTATTTGCCTCTGTTCACTCACCTAAATGCATAGTTATGGTCTCCACATTTTGCTGTGTTTACTAAGTGCAAAAGCCTTCTTGCCATTATTGTCAGACTAGCTATTCCCCTTAACAAATCTAATCTGCCACATCTGGGAAAGTTAACAGGCATAGGATACTTACATTGTTTGGTTTTTGAAAAAACGAGGTGATTGTTTTTTGTCTCTTCGTTGCCTTTATGTGGCATTTATACAGTCGATTTTTTTTCAGTTCAGAAAACCGACTCAGCTCAGTCATAGATGGTATATGATCACTATGGTTACCGGTCCGCTCCTACAGGCACGATTGAGGCAGCTACCAGCTCCTCATAGGACCCCGGCGACGTCACTCAGGAGTCGTAGCACACATACAGAGGCCCTGTCCCAAATGGCGCACTTCATGCAGACTTTCGGTCTCGTGGACTTAAATTGCGCGTGCTCGCCGAGTCTACGAGTCCGTAGGCCGTCCCATTTAGCATTTTAACGCTCTGAAGTGTGCTCAGCAGCGCCCCCTTTGTACCCTTGAAGCGGTCTTCCGCGAAGCCCGCATAGATGCAGGCTCCACGCACTTTAACTACCCAGGAATCCTTGCGAAATGCCAATCAGAAAACGGATGGGAGGAGATTTCGCTCACGGACTGTTAACATGGCTTTATGATATAGGCGTACATTTTACCAGTTGTTACTTACAGTTTATACAAACATTATCGACCAGTGGTTGATATCTCAAACATAATAATAGCGTGTTAAATAATACGATCGCATTATGATTCATTACATAAATAGAACCGAATGTCATGGCTTTACTGAGTCATATAAACGTAGTATGAATTCAAGAATCCTATACATTTTTCTTAAACTCATTTACATTTTAATTTTGTGTTAAAATTGAACATTATGTATTATTATGTACTGTATTTATCATTTACATAACCATGACATCTATTCCAATGCCCAGGTGGCATATACAATTATAGAACTGTAAAAGCAGGCTGTGTAGTTCACATGGACATAAGATTTGGGAAAATAAAATAAATCCTGTTCTCAATGCTAAAGACTGCAATTTTTTTTAATGATATTTGTGATATTTTTCTAATAAAGGGACTGATGAGATGACCTTTAAGTTTATTCAGCTTCGACGTCTGAGCTGAGACCTTCTTCCTGTTTCCGGCGTGACGGTCGAGTCTGTCCCAAAAATACCTCTCAATGCGCCCTCGCGGACTCGCGCTAAGGGCCCTATAGGTCTGCACTACATGACGTCACCGAAGTCCGGAGTGTGCCATTTGGGACAGGGCCAGAGAGAGAGTGTGTAAACGTCAGTGGCATGATGGCATTGTGTGTTTATTGACAACAGAACAACGTGTAGTTAGAACGTGGGTACAAACAAAGTAATGGTGACCGGTGTAGATTATTATTGTGTGTCAGCCTGCGTCTGCCCCGACTCGATTCCGAAGCAGCGGCGGGCCGGGACACTAATGTACATAGCGAAAACACTGGTTAATCCTCTGTTTTACCGATTTTTGTCGCCTTTCGTAGAGATAGTGAGGGCGGGGGACGGATCGGGTCACTCTGAATCTGGGGGGGGTCATGTCCCCCCCGTCCCTAGTGCCATCTGCGCCCTTGGTGCTAACACAGAAACAGAAAATTCTCGGGACAGCAGCATTTGTCCAAATTTCAATATCAACCATTCTATTTCATCAGAAACGATCTTAAAACAGGGCTTTAAGTGTAAAATACCGAACTTGTCCCAAAAGTTTTCTCTTGCTGATCAAAATCTGCTGTGGTCTTTGAGAACTGATGACATGAAATTAGTTCATGTCAAAGAGCTCTGACCATGCAAAAATTTCTATTAAACCAAAAAAAAAAGAAAAAAAATGGAAAGAGAGAAATCAGTCTATTTACCGCTGCTCTGTGTTGAAGATGGAAAACATGTGCTTGCTGGACATGAAGCTCTTCTCCACGTCTCTGACCTTCAGATTGTCCAAGGGCAGCATGTACTTCTTCTCCTTCTCCTGTGGGATCAGCAGCAGTGTTTGATACGGCAATGCAAACTCATTCATGGTGTCATCACACTCTCTTTATAAACTTTTTTTTATAATCTTTATAATCTTTTATAAACAACTACTGCAACAGCTGTAAATGCAGGTAAATGGGGAAAAAAGAATGTTGGAAGGAGAATATTTATTATTTAAAAACAGAATTATTTGTGAAATGTTGGTGTGTTTAAGATGTTAAACAGTTCAAATGACACTCATTGGTTGACCTGTCTGCAAATGTTTAACTGTCTCAACACTGACTCGACCAATGGCGTGAGTTTGGGGGCGGGGTTATATGTTTGTCAGGCCAATGGCTGACAGGGGGAAGCGAGTGATTATTTTAGCAGTTCTGATTGGCAGGAAATGACAAACAGCTTTAATGAGCACACATGAATGGAGAAGATCTGACTGTTTCTATATAGAGTATGTGCAGGTCTACTTTTTCACATCAGCTCATGATGCATAAGACGATATGGTTGAATGTCCCTCATCAGGACAAAAGCGCTCACCTCGTCGTCTTTGAACCAGGACAGGCTCTCGGCGGTCAGCACAAACCAGTACTCCTTCGCTCCGCCTTTCATGATGCTGATGTTATTGATGGTCAACCAGCCCTTACGGATGACCTGACGGAGGAAACAACATGCGTCACATCACAAACTCGGCTACATGCAGAAACACAACACTGATCAACACACATACGACACTGATCTATGCAAAGTGTGGATGAGTAAAGTCTGTGATCGATGGGAGAAATCAACAAGGTGAGGTGTGTGTAAAAGAAGACGTGTAAAATACTTGTCTGTGACAAGAAATGAAAAAAATCTGTTAGTATTGTAGAAATAGAGAATAGACAATAATAGTGCACTATATGAGAGAACAGGGGCCGACAGTCTCGTGTCTCATTCCCACTGAACGAAGGATTTAAAGACACACAAGTCACTTGTCTCCACCTACTGGTGTAGTGTGTTTCAACAGAAAGCATTCATATTCATGTTTCAAATACAATACTGACCAGCTCTGGCAGATGTGCAGTGATACGATTAAAGAGCCAAAGCTGTTACTATATGGAGGAATCAACTGGAACGCAGTATCGGCCAATAATCATCCAGGATTACAGCTGACCGATATATCACTTTCATTACTGTAATTCATTTATTAATGGTAGTTATTTTCAGCAGTCTGAGTAAAGTGATTGTAATGAAGTCTCAAGCATGCGTCTGAAGTGTTGAACTCTTGTCTCTGAGTCACATAAGACACACGAGACGTCTGTGAACATGAGCGAGTGCAGTGCTCTGTGTTCAACTCCACACATTACAGTACAGTGCGTTCAGGAAGTGTTCAGAGCCCTTCACATTCCCATCCATCTACACTCAGTTACACATAATGACCAAATCTATTAAAGAAACAACATATTTCATTGCATAAGTATTCAGACCCTTAGCTGAAGCACCATTGGCAGCGAGTCCAGCCTCAGTCTTTTTGGGTTTGACACCACAAGCTTTGAACATCTGCTGTTTTCTTCCCTTCTTCCAGGTTCTGTCCGGTTGGATGACCGTGATTTCCAGATCTCTCCACAGATGTTTGATTAAGACACTCTTGTGTGTCTTGGCTGTACCTTCAGGGCTGTATTGGGTTCTGGATCAGGTTTCATTAAGAACATCTGTGTTTGGCCATGTTTATCTGAGAAACCCCCCTCAGATCTCTGTGTTTGGCCATGTTTATCTGAGAACCCCCCTCAGATATCTGTGTTTGGCCATGTTTATCTGAGAACCACCCCTCAGATCTTTGTGTTTGGCCATGTTTATCTGAGAAACCCCCCTTTAGATCTCTGTGTTTGGCCATGTTTATCTGAGAAACCCCCCTCAGATCTTTGTGTTTGGCCATGTTTATCTGAGAAACCCCCCTCAGATCTTTGTGTTTGGCCATGTTTATCTGAGAAACCCCCCCTTAGATCTCTGTGTTTGGCCATGTTTATCTGAGAAACCCCCCTCAGATCTTTGTGTTTGGCCATGTTTATCTGAGAACCCCCCCCTTAGATCTCTGTGTTTGGCCATGTTTATCTGAGAAACCCCCTCAGATCTTTGTGTTTGGCCATGTTTATCTGAGAACCCCCCCCCCCCCCTCAGATCTCTGTATTTGGCCATGTTTATCTGAGAACCCCCCCTCAGATCTCTGTGTTTGGCCATGTTTATCTGAGAAACCCCCCCTTAGATCTCTGTGTTTGGCCATGTTTATCTGAGAACCCCCCCTCAGATCTGTGTTTGGCCATGTTTATCTGAGAAACCCCCCTTTAGATCTCTGTGTTTGGCCATGTTTATCTGAGAAACCCCCCTCAGATCTTTGTGTTTGGCCATGTTTATCTGAGAACCACCCCCCCCCCCCCCTTAGATATCTGTGTTTGGCCATGTTTATCTGAGAAACCCCCTCAGATCTTTGTGTTTGGCCATGTTTATCTGAGAACCCCCCCCCCCCCCTCAGATCTCTGTATTTGGCCATGTTTATCTGAGAACCCCCCTCAGATCTCTGTGTTTGGCCATGTTTATCTGAGAAACCCCCCCTTAGATCTCTGTGTTTGGCCATGTTTATCTGAGAACCCCCCCTCAGATCTGTGTTTGACCATGTTTATCTGAGAAACCCCCCTTTAGATCTCTGTGTTTGGCCATGTTTATCTGAGAAACCCCCCTCAGATCTTTGTGTTTGGCCATGTTTATCTGAGAACCCCCCTTAGATCTCTGTGTTTGGCCATGTTTATCTGAGAAACCCCCCTCAGATCTTTGTGTTTGGCCATGTTTATCTGAGAACCCCCCTTAGATCTCTGTGTTTGGCCATGTTTATCTGAGAACCCCCCCTTAGATATCTGTGTTTGGCCATGTTTATCTGAGAAACCCCCCTCAGATCTGTGTTTGGCCATGTTTATCTGAGAAACCCCCCTCAGATCTTTGTGTTTGGCCATGTTTATCTGAGAAACCCCCCTCAGATCTGTGTTTGGCCATGTTTATCTGAGAAACCCCCCTCAGATCTTTGTGCTTGGCCATGTTTATCTGAGAAACCCCCCTTAGATCTCTGTGTTTGGCCATGTTTATCTGAGAAACCCCCCTCAGATCTGTGTTTGGCCATGTTTATCTGAGAAACCCCCCTCAGATCTTTGTGTTTGGCCATGTTTATCTGAGAACCCCCCCCCCCCCCCTTAGATCTCTGTGTTTGGCCATGTTTATCTGAGAAACCCCCCTCAAATCTTTGTGTTTGGCCATGTTTATCTGAGAACCCCCCCTCAGATCTCTGTGTTTGGCCATGTTTATCTGAGAAACCCCACTCAGATCTCTGTGTTTGGCCATATTTATCTGAGAACCCCCCCTCAGATCTCTGTGTTTGGCCATGTTTATCTGAGAAACCCCACTCAGATCTCTGTGTTTGGCCATATTTATCTGAGAACCCCCCCTCAGATCTCTGTGTTTGGCCATGTTTATCTGAGAAACCCCCCTCAGATCTCTGTGTTTGGCCATGTTTATCTGAGAACCCCCCCTCAGATCTCTGTGTTTGGCCATGTTTATCGGAGAAACCCCCCTCAGATCTGTGTTTGGCCATGTTTATCTGAGAAACCCCCCTCAGATCTTTGTGCTTGGCCATGTTTATCTGAGAAACCCCCCTTAGATCTCTGTGTTTGGCCATGTTTATCTGAGAAACCCCCCTCAGATCTGTGTTTGGCCATGTTTATCTGAGAAACCCCCCTCAGATCTTTGTGTTTGGCCATGTTTATCTGAGAACCCCCCCCCCCCCCTTAGATCTCTGTGTTTGGCCATGTTTATCTGAGAAACCCCCCTCAAATCTTTGTGTTTGGCCATGTTTATCTGAGAACCCCCCCTCAGATCTCTGTGTTTGGCCATGTTTATCTGAGAAACCCCACTCAGATCTCTGTGTTTGGCCATATTTATCTGAGAACCCCCCCTCAGATCTCTGTGTTTGGCCATGTTTATCTGAGAAACCCCACTCAGATCTCTGTGTTTGGCCATATTTATCTGAGAACCCCCCCTCAGATCTCTGTGTTTGGCCATGTTTATCTGAGAAACCCCCCTCAGATCTCTGTGTTTGGCCATGTTTATCTGAGAACCCCCCCTCAGATCTCTGTGTTTGGCCATGTTTATCGGAGAAACCCCCCTTAGATCTCTGTGTTTGGCCATGTTTATCTGAGAAACCCCCCTCAGATCTTTGTGTTTGGCCATGTTTATTTGAGAACCCCCCCTCAGATCTGTGTTTGGCCATGTTTATCTGAGAAACCCCCCTTTAGATCTCTGTGTTTGGCCATGTTTATCTGAGAAACCCCCCTCAGATCTTTGTGTTTGGCCATGTTTATCTGAGAACCCCCCTTAGATCTCTGTGTTTGGCCATGTTTATCTGAGAACCACCCCCCCCCTTAGATATCTGTGTTTGGCCATGTTTATCTGAGAACCCCCCCCCCCCCCCTTAGATCTCTGTGTTTGGTCATGTTTATCTGAGAAACCCCCCCTTAGATCTCTGTGTTTGGCCATGTTTATCTGAGAAACCCCCCCTTAGATCTCTGTGTTTGGCCATGTTTATCTGAGAACCCCCCCTCAGATCTTTGTGTTTGGCCATGTTTATCGGAGAAACCCCCCTTAGATCTCAGTGTTTGGCCATGTTTATCTGAGAAACCCCCCTCAGATCTTTGTGTTTGGCCATGTTTATTTGAGAACCCCCCCTCAGATCTGTGTTTGGCCATGTTTATCTGAGAAACCCCCCTTTAGATCTCTGTGTTTGGCCATGTTTATCTGAGAGACCCCCCTCAGATCTTTGTGTTTGGCCATGTTTATCTGAGAACCCCCCTTAGATCTCTGTGTTTGGCCATGTTTATCTGAGAACCACCCCCCCCCTTAGATATCTGTGTTTGGCCATGTTTATCTGAGAACCCCCCCCCCCCCCTTAGATCTCTGTGTTTGGTCATGTTTATCTGAGAAACCCCCCCTTAGATCTCTGTGTTTGGCCATGTTTATCTGAGAAACCCCCCCTTAGATCTCTGTGTTTGGCCATGTTTATCTGAGAAACCCCCCTCAGATCTTTGTGTTTGGCCATGTTTATCTGAGAACCCCCCCTCAGATCTCTGTGTTTGGCCATGTTTATCTGAGAAACCCCACTCAGATCTCTGTGTTTGGCCATATTTATCTGAGAACCCCCCCCCCCCTTAGATATCTGTGTTTGGCCATGTTTATCTGAGAAACCCCCCCTTAGATCTCTGTGTTTGGCCATGTTTATCTGAGAACCCCCCCTCAGATCTCTGTGTTTGGCCATGTTTATCTGAGAAACCCCACTCAGATCTCTGTGTTTGGCCATATTTATCTGAGAACCCCCCCTTAGATATCTGTGTTTGGCCATGTTTATCTGAGAAACCCCCCTTAGATATCTGTGTTTGGCCATGTTTATCTGAGAAACCCCCCTTAGATATCTGTGTTTGGCCATGTTTATCTGAGAAACCCCCCCTTAGATCTCTGTGTTTGGCCATGTTTATCTGAGAAACCCCCCTTTAGATCTCTGTGTTTGGCCCATGTTTATCTGAGAAACCCCCCTCAGATCTTTGTGTTTGGCCATGTTTATCTGAGAAATCCCCCTTAGATATCTGTGTTTGGCCATGTTTATCTGAGAAACCCCCCCTTAGATCTCTGTGTTTGGCCATGTTTATCTGAGAAACCCCCCTTTAGATCTCTGTGTTTGGCCCATGTTTATCTGAGAAACCCCCCTCAGATCTTTGTGTTTGGCCATGTTTATCTGAGACCCCCCCCCTTAGATATCTGTGTTTGGCCATGTTTATCTGAGAAACCCCCCCTTAGATCTCTGTGTTTGGCCATGTTTATCTGAGAAACCCCCTTTAGATCTCTGTGTTTGGCCCATGTTTATCTGAGAAACCCCCCTCAGATCTTTGTGTTTGGCCATGTTTATCTGATAAACCCCCCTTTAGATCTCTGTGTTTGGCCATGTTTATCTGAGAACCCTCCCCCCTCCTCCCCTCCTCCCTTAGATATCTCTGTTTGGCCATGTTTATCTGAGAACCCCCCCCCCTTAGATCTCTGTGTTTGGCCATGTTTATCTGAGAACCCCCCCTTAGATATCTGTGTTTGGCCATGTTTATCTGAGAAACCCCCCTTAGATATCTGTGTTTGGCCATGTTTATCTGAGAAACCCCCCTTAGATATCTGTGTTTGGCCATGTTTATCTGAGAACCCCCCTTAGATATGTGTTTAGCCATGTTTATCTGAGAAACCCCTCTCAGATCTTTGTGTTTGGCCATGTTTATCTGAGAAACCCCCCTTAGATCTCTGTGTTTGGCCATGTTTATCTGAGAACCACCCCTCAGATCTTTGTGTTTGGGCATGTTTATCTGAGAACCCCCCCTCAGATCTCTGTGTTTGGCCATGTTTATCTGAGAAACCCCCCTTTAGATCTCTGTGTTTGGCCATGTTTATCTGAGAAACCCCCCTCAGATCTTTGTGTTTGGCCATGTTTATCTGAGAACCCCCCCTTAGATCTCTGTGTTTGGCCATGTTTATCTGAGAACCCCCCTTAGATCTCTGTGTTTGGCCATGTTTATCTGAGAACCCTCCCCCCTCCTCCCTTCTTAGATATCTGTGTTTGGCCATGTTTATCTGAGAACCCCCCGCTTAGATCTCTGTGTTTGGCCATGTTTATCTGAGAACCCCCCCCTTAGATATCTGTGTTTGGCCATGTTTATCTGAGAAACCCCCTCAGATCTTTGTGTTTGGCCATGTTTATCTGAGAAACCCCCCTTAGATATCTGTGTTTGGCCATGTTTATCTGAGAACCCCCCCTTAGATATCTATGTTTAGCCATGTTTATCTGAGAAACCACCCTCAGATCTTTGTGTTTGGCCATGTTTATCTGAGAAACCACCCTCAGATCTTTGTGTTTGGCCATGTTTATCTGAGAAACCCCCCCTTAGATCTCTGTGTTTGGCCATGTTTATCTGAGAAACCCCCCTTTAGATCTCTGTGTTTGGCCCATGTTTATCTGAGAAACCCCCCTCAGATCTTTGTGTTTGGCCATGTTTATCTGAGAAACCCCCCTTAGATATCTGTGTTTGGCCATGTTTATCTGAGAAACCCCCCCTTAGATCTCTGTGTTTGGCCATGTTTATCTGAGAAACCCCCTTTAGATCTCTGTGTTTGGCCCATGTTTATCTGAGAAACCCCCCTCAGATCTTTGTGTTTGGCCATGTTTATCTGATAAACCCCCCTTTAGATCTCTGTGTTTGGCCATGTTTATCTGAGAAACCCCCTTTAGATCTCTGTGTTTGGCCCATGTTTATCTGAGAAACCCCCCTCAGATCTTTGTGTTTGGCCATGTTTATCTGATAAACCCCCCTTTAGATCTCTGTGTTTGGCCATGTTTATCTGAGAACCCTCCCCCCTCCTCCCCTCCTCCCTTAGATATATCTGTTTGGCCATGTTCATCTGAGAACCCCCCCCCCTCAGACCTCTGTGTTTAGCCATGTTTATCTGAGAACCCCCCATAGATCTCTGTGTTTGGCCATGTTTATCTGAGAACCCCCCCCCCTTAGATATCTGTGTTTGGCCATGTTTATCTGAGAAACACCCCTCAGATCTCTGTGTTTGGCCATGTTTATCTGAGAAACACCCCTCAGATCTCCGTGTTTGGCCATGTTTATCTGAGAAACCCCCCCTCAGACCTCTGTGTTTAGCCATGTTTATCTGAAAACCCCCCCTTAGATCTCTGTGTTTGGCCATGTTTATCTGAGAACCCCCCCATTAGATCTCTGTGTTTGGTCATGTTTATCTGAGAAACACCCCTCAGATCTCCGTGTTTGGCCATGTTTATCTGAGAACCCCCCCATTAGATCTCTGTGTTTGGCCATGTTTATCTGAGAAACACCCCTCAGATCTCCGTGTTTGGCCATGTTTATCTGAGAAACCCCCCTCAGATCTCTGTGTTTGGCCATGTTTATCTGAGGAACCCCCTTCAGATCTCTGTGTTTGGCCATGTTTATCTGAGAAACCCCCCTCAGATCTCTGTGTTAGGCCATGTTTATCATCCACAGTCACAGTCTCTGAGACCTTCAGGCCGTTCCTCTGACCTATGGATGTTTAGCTCTTATCCAGCCAACAGGGAACGTTCTCTCAAAGTTATGAACAAAAGTTCTTCCAGTAACTTTAAAAGAATGTTTTTTCTGGTCTTTAATAACGTTCTCAAATCATTAGAACAAAAACATCACATCGTTCATGGAGCGTTTTTTCTGATACGTTTCAGTTGGATGTTCGTCTAACATTGTTTAAATGTTAAAGAGAACATTCAAAAGAAACATTTAGTAGGGAGGTTAAGCCCAAAAAATAGGCCTTTGACTTCAAGTCATGATGCAAAGGTCGCCTTTGGTATGGAAGTACCTTAGGGTCATACAAATAAATTTATCCTAAGACACAAGTGAGATCACACTTTGTATCAGAAATAAACATGTTTTTTCAAAAATGGCCGCCAATGCGCCAAAAATACTCTAGAGTCCATATCTTTGCTTCTGTTATCGCTATAATGACAAATTTGGTGTCAAAGTGTACATTTTTGGGGTCAAGGAATCCAATAAAATTGGTTTCAAATTTAAAAAAATAATAATTTTCCCCATACCATGACAATTGGGGGTAAATATGCATATTTCACATAAAAATTGTGTCATCAGAGTGACTTTACTTATCTTTTCGTTCAAAAACTTTAATTTTGTATTTAAGCAGTGCAGCTACTTCTGTACATTACATTTGTCCTAAGTAGCATGAGATTTCGACCAGTCAGGAGTAGCCTATAGCAAATCAGTTCCTGCAACAACACATCCCATCTGCACCAGGAGCTGTGACAGCTGTTGAAGGTCAGAGGTGACAGCTTAACACTTTGAGGTTCGTATGACTTTCTCATTTAATAGAAAAATGTTTTTAATGTTAGATAACTAATAACTAGCTAGCTAGTTGACTATGGAAAAAAAACCTTAGAGGGAAAACCTCTTTTCTCGAGAATACTAAAGCCAAAAATTATCCTTATAATTTGTATTAATTTAAAACGCAATTGCTGCAGCTAGCAGACCTAGGCGAGGCAGCTCGCGCGCCTATTGGCTGCTCTGCGGCAACTGCTGCAACCTATCGAGGGACTGCTCGTGACGTAAGCACCAATGAGGGCGCCGGCGCCCTCAGTTGTCACGTCCCGCGCGAATGGGCGTGGCTTATGCCTATATAAGCCAGAGCTCGATAGGATGCTCCTTGGTTTTCATCGACTGAAGCGAAACCAGATGGTAGCACAAGCACGGCAGGGTTACCCAACACTCGTTCCCTCTTCTAGAGAGAACCGAGGTTACGTTAGTAGCCGAGGTTACGTTAGTAACCGAGACGTTCTCTTACGAGAGTACTCTCGTGTTGCGTAAGCTAGCTTACGCTACGGGAACCCAATTTAAAACGCTGTGCGTGCTAAATCTATCACAACACTGACCCAAGGGCGAGCGCCCTGAGCTCATATGATATGGGGATATAAAAAGCCGACATTGGGAATGGGTTTAATAAGAATGATATAAGGCAAACGTGGTTACCTTAAATGCATAGAGGGTGCTTAACACTGTATAACAATCAGGGGAGGCAATAGACGTCGTTCCTACCCAGTGACTGGCCATGCGAATGTTTGACAAACGCAGCAATAGCCGCGACATATACCTTGAGCGTGGATGGGGATCTACCCTTATCCAAGAGCTCCTGTAGGAAGGAGAGAACCTCCGACACCCCACAATCTTGTGGATCCAGGTTGCGAGCTGAGCACCAACCTGAGAACACTGACCACTTGGAAGCATAAAGCCGTCTAGTAGAGGGCGCTCTAGCTTGCGTAATCCTGTTTAACACTCCGTCGGGGAGACTGACGGGTACCCGTTGATGGCCCACACATGCAGAGCCCAAAGCTCTGGTAGTGGGTGCCAAATCGTACCCCCGGCCTGTGAGAGGAGATCTCTCCTCAACGGGACAGGCCTCGGAGCCAAGCTCTGAAGCTGCATCAGCTCCGGAAACCAAACTTGGTTCGGCCAGAACGGAGCTACTAGAAGCACAGAGGAACCGTTCTCCCTGATACGCTTGATTACCTGTGGTAACAACGTGATCGGAGGGAAAGCATAGAGAGGGCGGGTGGGCCAGTGATGGGTCAGTGCGTCATTGTTCTTTGTGAAGCATATTGGACACTGAGCGTTGTCTTGAGACGCAAAGAGGTCGACTTCCGCTGTCCCAAAGGTGCCCCACAACAGCTTAACTGTCTGAGGGTGGAGGGACCATTCCCCTGGGGGAACGTTGTCCCTGGATAGCCTGTCTGGACCCACATTCAGATGGCCTGGCACATGCGCCACTCTCAGCGAGAGTAGGCTGCGCTGAACCCATACAAGGAGGCGTTCTGCCAGTGCATGAAGGTTCCGTGATCTCAGACCACCCTGGCGATTTGTGTAGGAAACCACCAACATGTTGTCCGTGCGGACAAGGACATGGTGGCCCTTTAGAAGGGGAAGGAAGAACCGCAAGGCGTTTTTGACCGCCTTCATCTCTAGACAGCTTATGTGCAAGCTCTTTTCTTGGCTTGACCACAGGCCAAAAGTCGGTCTGCCTTCGTAGAGGGTGCCCCAGCCCGAATTGGAGGCGTCTGTCGAAACCACTTTCAGTTTCGAGATTACCCCCCGGTTTACACCTGTCTGATACCAGTCGACCACCTTCCAGGGCTCCAGAGCTGTGACACAGTTCTGCGTTACCTTGAGAAGTAAACGACCGGATGCCCATGCTCGACGCGGGACCCGCGTCTTCAGCCAGTGCTGTTAAGGGCGCATGCGAAGCAGACCTAAACGAAGAAATTATTAAGTTGTGAATGGACTGTGTGTTTGGCATACTTCACCTCCAATTGTCATGGTAAGGACAACATTATTGTTTTTTAGTCTTGGAACCTATTTTATTGGACTCCTTGACCACAAAAATGTACACATTGATACCAAATTTGTCATTATAGCTATAACAGAAGCAAAGATATGGGCCTCTCAAGAATGGTCGGCGGCCATTTAAAAAAAAAATTGCGTATATAAGATACAAAATGTGATCTCACTTGTGTCTTAGGATAAATTTATTTCTATGGCCCTAAGGTACTTCCATACCAAAGGGGACCTTTGCATCATGACTTGAAGTCAAAAGTCACTTAACCTCCCTACTAATTCCCATAATGTGTGAAGAATGATATAATGGAATGTTCCTTTAACACTCATTTACCAATAAAACACAGCAAAGGGTCTGAATGCAAGCAATCTTTCAGGTTTTGCTCTGATCTTATAGGGTATGGAGTGGATGTGGAAAACATTTCAGAATAAAGCTGCAGTGTGAAAAAATGCAAGACTTTCTGAATACTTTGTGAATCGAGTGTGAGAGAGCCGACAGTAGATGTTCTCTCTGACGCATGCAGTGCTGAACTGAACTACACTGTGCTGTTCTTCACCTCCAGTGCATTTATTATTACACACAAGAACCTGATGCTTACAATGATGCCAGAAGATGGAGGAGATGAGGCCTGAAGAGAGAGACACACACAGACACATGCTCCTTAACCTTGACCCACACATGGAGATTACAGCATCGTCCTGTTCCCTTGCTTACCTCTCATCACTGCAACTAATCAGCAACTTTACCACACTACGCTGAAGGTAAAAGAGGAACGCTTGTGTTTTACACATGAGCTGCGGAGAACGTCTCGGGTTATGACTATAACCCTTGTTCCCTGAGAAGGGAATGAGACACTGCGTCGAGAATCGACACTTTGGGGACGCTCCCTTAGCGTGCGCCTCTGAAGTAAGAATGAAACTAATCCAATCCTGATTGGTGTTGCGTCATGACGTAACATGTGACGGCACATAAAAGTGACGCCGGCACACACACACATTAGCCTAGCGATGAAGCAAGACGCTCTCAGGCCTCGAGGGGCGTGGCAGGATGACGCAGTGTCTTGTTCCCTTCTCATGGAACAAGGGTTATAGTCATAACCCGAGACGTTCCCTTTCGAGGGAACTCAACACTGCGTTGAGAATCGACACTTTGGGGAACGAATGCCCACTAGGCCACGCACCGAAAAACAGGCCTGCCCTAGAGTGAAACTGATCTCAGGCACTCAGGCACATGGCTAGACGCCATGCCTCTAGTAGAATGAGCCCTTGCGGCCAAAGGTGAAGGCAAATTGCGCACCTTGCAGGCCTACTTATGGTTTGTATAGCCGGGAGCCCCTAATAGGTGATCCAAAACACACTACAATAGGTCCGACCTCCTCCAAGAAGAGGACCTCTCAAGGTAAATACTCGGAACTCTGACTGGCAGAGCAAGGAACCTCTCCTTTTTGGCCGACACATGATGTGGAGGATGAAATACTTGCAGGACCATGGACCTAGCCATGAAAAATTGCACTTAAGGCACATAGCTGGGTCTCGGATGCAGGATGGCCTTAACTCCACCGGGGGGACACCCCAAGCAAGCTGGTGATAATGCCAGGGCTTGGAGATCTCCCAGTCTCTTTAAAGAAATAGCTAAGAGAAAGGCTATCTTGAACGTGAGGTCCTAGGCGAAGCCGACTGGAGGTATTCGAAGGGAGCCAGGGATAGCCCTTCGAGAACCACCACCAGGACCCAGGAAGGAACCCTGGACCTGACTGTCGGTCTCATCCTCCAATACCATGGAGAAATAATATGACCAGTTGGTGCCTCCCCAAAGGCCCAACATTTAGTGATGCATGGAACGCCGCAATGGCAGCCACGTACACCCTACGTGTGGATGGGGAGAGATTTGTAGAAAAACGATCTTTAAGAAACTCCATAACTGAAGTAATTGGGCAGTTAACTGGGCCTAACTCAAGTTCTCTACACCAAGTAGAAAAACATTCCACTTGAGGCCATATAATCTCCTAGTAGACGGAGCCCTAGAGATAAGTATGGTTTCGACCACCCCAGATGATAGAACGGCATCTCGGTACTGAGCCCCCTCAGAAGCCAGACCCACAATTTCCACAGCTCTGGATGAGGATGGAATATAGTGCCCTCCACCTGAGACAACAGATCCCTCCTCAGAGGAATCTGCCATGGCGGAGCTATCAGGAGTGAAATTAAGTCTGAAAACCATACTCGGGCTGGCCAAAACAGGGCATCAGAAGAAGACTGATGCCCTCCTGACGGACCCTCTCCAGGACTCCTGGGAGCAGAGCGATCGGGGAAAAAGCGTACAGGCAAAGCCTCGGCCAGGCCTGTACCATGGCATCCAACCCCAGCGGGGCTGGATGAGTGAGGAAGAACCAAAGTGGACATTGCCCTTCTCGAGACGCAAACAGATCCACTTCCACTGGTCCAAACCTCTGCCATATCAACTCCACCACCTCTGGATGGAGTCTCCATTCCCCGGGCCTCAGCCCCTGCCTCGACAGGATGTCTGCTCCTTGATTCAGAACCCCCAGGACATATATTGCTCTTAAAGATAATATTTTCCCTTGGGACCATAAAATGATCTGATGCGCCAATCTGGATAGAGGGCGCGATCTGAGTGTCCTTTGTCGGTTTAGATAAGCTACCACTGAGACGTGGTAACCTTTGATGTCTGTGAGGAAGCTCCTCAGAGCCCTGAACACAGCCAACATCTCTAGGCAATTTATATGCCAAGAATGATGATGGTCCTGCCACAGACCCCTTGCAAAGCGGCCGTCCGAGACCGCGCCCCAGCTAGCGAGGGAAGCGTCTGTCGAAACGGTTTCCCGGCGACATGACGCCCCTAACACTAGCCCTTGGGACAAGAACCAAGGTTCTTCCATATTAATAGGGAACGAAGGCATCTGTGCGTAACCTTTATTATACGGAACCCTTGGCTTTGAGCCACCACTGAAGGGGCCTCATGTGAAGCAGGCCCCAAAGGAATTATGTTGGATGCCGCTGTTATGAGGCCCAGCTGTCTTTGAAATTGCTTTACAGTGATGGCCTGGCCTAGCTTTATCCTGGACACCATGGCCAGGATGGATTCGATACGAGCGGGAGACATACGTGCCCGCATCGTAACCGAATTCTATACCACGCCCAGAAGAGTAGTCTTCTGAGCTGGGTCCAACACATTTTTCTTAGTGTTGAGCCTCAACCCCCGGTTCTGAATGTGGCCAAGGACGACATCTCGATGCCGAACTGCCATTTCTCGAGACTGGGCCAATAAGAGCCAGTCGTCGATGTAATTCAGTATACGGATGCCCTGAAGCCTCAGTGGAGCCAGAGCCGCATCCCTACACTTTATGAACGTGCGGGGAGAGAGTGCTAGGCCGAACGGAAGAACCCGATATTGGTATGCTTCGCCCCCAAAAGCAACCTCAGGAACCTCCTGTGACATGGAAGGATGGAGACATGAAATAAGCGTCCTTAGATCCATCGTGACAAACCAGTCCTCGGATCTGATTTGGTTCACGATAATGTGGAATAGTAAGCATTTTGAACCTGAATCTCCTCAAAGAACGATTCAAAAGCCCTAGATCTAAAATTGGCCTCAGTCCGCCATCCTTCTTTGGAACTATAAAGTACCGGCTGTAAAACCCTGACTCCCTGTCTGGTAGGGGAACACATTCTATGGCCCCTTAATTCCAGTAGAGTCTGTACCTCTTGTTCCATAGCCCGAGCCTGTTCTGGAACCACTGCAGTCGGTACCACCCCAGCAAACTAGGGAGGTCGGTGACCGAACTGCAATCTGTACCCATATTTTATAATATTTTATAATATACAGGACCCATATAGATATATACGGAAGGCGTTGCCATTCTTCTACAAAATCTACTAAGGGAACCAGCCCCTCGAGACTGGCCTCGGGTGTTTTTCGAGCACTATTCTCGACTTCCTGAAGCTGAGGACCGGCAGGAAAAAAGTCGATACAGATTTTGTGATCATAGTCGGTGCCCTGTTGCAAGCTTTTGGGGCGAACGCCACGGTGTGCGTTCGCTGGAAATCGATGTGGCCCGAAGCGTCAAAGACGGCGGGACAACATCTTCTTCCCCGAGGGCAGCTGCTGCTATAACAACCTTGATTGTTCCACAGCAGGGGCGGGGGGGGGCAGCCCTCAGAGGTCCTACACTACCATTAGGTCCTCTTCGCCTGAAGGACGGCCCTCAGGTCACCCTTCTGGCTGGAGGACTTCGGTTGAGAGTGCTTCCTCTGTTGCCAAACTCCCGCAGGAGGGGCTCTAGAGGCAACGCTCTCTTTTTTTTTTTCGCTTCCTGAAACCTATCAACGACTGTAGTGACAGCGTTGGAAAACAGGCCAGAAGGAGATAGCGGAGCGGCCAACAGGAAATATTTGCCTTACTTAGATCTTTAAGAAGATCGGCCTGGTACGCCTGCAAAATCGTCATAGAGTGCAGGCACGCACCAGTCTGACCTTTTCTTTTCTGAATATCTTACCAAAGGAACCAGGCTCTCGAGCCTGACTTCGGGTATTAAGTCAAGTCAAGTCAAGTCAAGTCAAATATATTTGTATAGCGCTTTTCACAATACAGATTGTATCAAAGCTGCTTCACAGTATCAATCAAAACAACTTAACAATGTTTGTTTATTACTGGAAAAAAGACATCCAAGTTTGGTAGAGCTGATCATTGGTATGATTGGTTAATTAATCGGGGATTGGGGTAACCCCATTGTTTGGGGATTAATCGGGATTCGTTCTCGACCCCCTGAAGCGGGTTTCCGGCAGGGCTGGACCGAAAATGATTCTCGATTGGCGAACGCGAATGCTGCCTGGCCGCAAAAATGTGGGGCGGACAGTGCAGCCTGCGTTCGCTGGAAACCGATGTGTCCCGAAACGTTTTTAAGGGCGGAAGAGCAACATCGATTTCCTGCACCATAAATATATAATGAACATATAATGAATGTGGTGAGATACGTAAAGAGTGGGGTTTTTCCCAGGATCTACACATATATATATATATATATATATATATATATATATATATATATATATATATATATATATTTATAAAGATCTGGGAAAAACAGTAAGCCCCGGCTCTGAGGTTGTGAACGGTGCTGCAGGAATCTCTCGTCTAGTTCATATTGACGGGGATCATCCTGCTTATTTTGTGGCCAGATGATATATTTTATATATATATATTTATTTATTTATTCATTTATTTAATCTGGCCACAGCACGCATCACAACCTCCACGAGCTCTACATAAGCAGAAACATAAGCTGGCGAGTGTGACTCATGTTGCTCGTTCCCGATGCTGAGCACATCTACTTCCTTATAAACAGATAGCTCGAGCACTGGACACTCGTCACGGGCAGAAGAAGCCGCATCGCGGGCTTCTGCGTCGTGAACGAGTGTCATAGAATCTGCGGATGATGAGAGAAAAGGTGCCTCAGCAGTCTCGTTCTCATCCGCGAGATCCTTCTGCGATCTCCACGATCTAAGCCGTCGCGCCGTTTTTATTCCTCAATGGACGCGGGACCCGAATCGCGGGGATCGCGAGCCTGGCCATCATCAGGAAATAATATAGCCAAGCGGGAGCGCAGCACTCTAAAAGTAAGTGCTTCACAGTGTGCACAGGAAGCTCTCTCTCTAGCTGACAGTGCGTGCTGCGCCCCTAAACAATACACACACCCACAGCTGATGCGTGTCCCCACCCGCTTTTGGCATATATCTTGGGCAGGGGTGCACACACTTAGTGTATTGTTCACTCGCCATAATATAGAGCTTAGCACAGACAAACAACATCAAATAAGACAGACAGTTTCACAGAGAGCGCTTGCTGAAGAGCGAAAAGCTAATGTGTGTGTGTGCCGGCGTCACTTTTATGTGCCGTCACGTTACGTCATGACGCAACACCAATCAGGATTGGATTAGTTTCATTCTTACTTCAGAGGCGCACGCTAAGGGAGGGTCCCCAAAGTGTCGATTCTCGACGCAGTGTTGAGTTCCCTCGAAAGGGAACTGGTACAGCTGATACTGAAACCCATCAAACAGAAATCAAATCTCCACTAACATGACAGGATACTCAACACTCAACACCTGAACGAGTCCAATATGAGCTACAAACTCAGAGTCTCAGCACATGAATGGGTCAGTGTAAGTGAATAGTGATGATTCTGTGCTGCTCCACCAGAGGAAAACACTGACGAGTTCACTTTAAATCTGTTCATGACGAGGCAACTCGCTCCACAGAAGCTGAAAACCGCTGGAAATAACATTAACGTCAGATAATGAGCTAGAAAGAACCAGTACACTTTCTACTTCAAAATTTTACGTTTAATTCAAATTCAAATGCATGCCGTTTCTTTGTAATTATTAGTGAAATTTACAAGTAATTTCTGAGTGAAAATTGTTTCAAAGTAAATCATACACCAATTTTTTTCAGTGTATGGTATACATCATTTTCCGTTTAATGTTGTTTTGATGATTTCTGGTTCATTAGGAAACTGAGGGAGTTTATTAATAATTTATTAATTATTGGCAAACACTGTTATCTGTGTGACAGCCCTATAGTTCTACAAATATGTGAATAAAATGTGTTTTTATACAGCCAGCACTGTGACAAAACCGTTTCCTTTAACTGTAATTACTGCGTACACACATTTTTACCACCTCTTTGCATAAAATATTCTGTGAAATGCATCTTTTGATTTTGAAAAATATTTGATGCTTCAGATGTTCCTTTTCTCTGAATGCAGAAAAGCAAATAGATATTTTATTACGGATTAATCTATTCTGGTGTGAATGGGAAAAATAAAAAAAAAACAATTCTTAAGTCACTGTAATATAATTATTGTCAATAATTGACAACAGGCTATTGAATTCTTGAAAAATAAGACACACTCAAAGAGTTACACCTCGTGTGTGTATAATTTTTCAATAATTCAACGGCCCATTGTCAATTATTACACTTGTACAATGGTAGCCTCACTTCAAGACATTATTCAGTGTTTTATTTGTCAAGTTTTTGTGGAAGTACTTCCTTACGCATGTTCCTTATAAGAGCCGAAGAATAATTGACAAGAAACAAGAAAAACGTAAGAACTTTATCACCTCAAGACTGGCTAAAAATAATTGAGAGTCGCTCAGAAAAGTTATTCTGAGAAAAGCTGGTTTGATATTTTGTATCTAATGCAATGAAATTCAGACATTTTTGTCTCTTAAGTGTCTAAAGATTGTGTTGTAATGGCGTAGGCCTACGCTGTGTGTGTGTGACGTCAGGTCTACGCTGTGTGTGTGACGTCAGGTCTACGCTGTGTGTGTGACGTCAGGTCTACGCTGTGTGTGTGACGTCAGGTTTACGCTGTGTGTGTGTGACGTCAGGTCTACGCTGTGTGTGTGTGTGTGACGTCAGGTCTACGCTGTGTGTGTGTGTGTGCGTGTGCATGTGTGTGTGTGTGTGCGTGTGTCTGTGAGTGTGTGTGACGTCAGGTCTACGCTGTGTGTGTGTGACGTCAGGTCTACGCTGTGTGTGACGTCAGGTTTACGCTGTGTGTGTGTGACGTCAGGTCTACGCTGTGTGTGTGTGACGTCAGGTCTACGCTGTGTGTGTGACGTCAGGTCTATGCTGTGTGTGTGACGTCAGGTCTACGCTGTGTGTGTGTGTGTGCGTGTGCATGTGTGTGTGTGTGTGCGTGTGTCTGTGAGTGTGTGTGACGTCAGGTCTACGCTGTGTGTGTGTGACGTCAGGTCTACGCTGTGTGTGTGTGTGACGTCAGGTCTACGCTGTGTGTGTGTGTGACGTCAGGTCTACGCTGTGTGTGTGTGTGACGTCAGGTCTACGCTGTGTGTGTGTGTGTGTGTGTGTGTGCATGTGTGTGTGTGTGTGCGTGTGTCTGTGAGTGTGTGTGACGTCAGGTCTACGCTGTGTGTGTGTGACGTCAGGTCTATGCTGTGTGTGTGACGTCACTACGCTGTGTGTGTGTGTGTGACATCAGGTCTACGCTGTGTGTGTGTGTGTGTGTGTGTGCGTGTGTCTGTGAGTGTGTGTGACGTCAGGTCTACGCTGTGTGTGTGACGTCAGGTCTATGCTGTGTGTGTGACGTCACTACGCTGTGTGTGTGTGTGTGACATCAGGTCTACGCTGTGTGTGTGTGTGTGTGTGTGTGCGTGTGTCTGTGAGTGTGTGTGACGTCAGGTCTACGCTGTGTGTGTGACGTCAGGTCTATGCTGTGTGTGTGACGTCACTACGCTGTGTGTGTGTGTGACGTCAGGTCTACGCTGTGTGTGTGTGTGACATCAGGTCTACGCTGTGTGTGTGTGTGACGTCAGGTCTACGCTGTGTGTGCGACGTCACTACGCTGTGTGTGTGTGTGACATCAGGTCTACGCTGTGTGTGTGTGTGACGTCAGGTCTACGCTGTGTGTGTGTGTGACATCAAGTCTACGCTGTGTGTGTGTGTGACGTCAGGTCTACGCTGTGTGTGAGACGTCAGGTCTACGCTGTGTGTGTGTGACGTCAGGTCTACGCTGTGTGTGTGTGACGTCAGGTTTACGCTGTGTGTGTGTGACGTCAGGTCTACGCTGTGTGTGTGACGTCAGGTCTACGCTGTGTGTGTGACGTCAGGTCTACGCTGTGTGTGTGTGTGTGTGCATGTGTGTGTGTGTGTGTGTGTGCGTGTCTGTGAGTGTGTGTGACGTCAGGTCTACGCTGTGTGTGTGTGACGTCAGGTCTACGCTGTGTGTGTGTGTGACATCAGGTCTACGCTGTGTGTGTGTGTGACGTCAGGTCTACGCTGTGTGTGCGACGTCACTACGCTGTGTGTGTGTGTGACGTCAGGTCTACGCTGTGTGTGTGTGTGACGTCAGGTCTACGCTGTGTGTGTGTGACGTCAGGTCTACGCTGTGTGTGTGTGTGACATCAGGTCTACGCTGTGTGTGTGACGTCAGGTCTACGCTGTGTGTGTGTGTGACATCAGGTCTACGCTGTGTGTGTGTGTGACATCAGGTCTACGCTGTGTGTGTGTGTGTGTGTGTGTGTGCATGTGTGTGTGTGTGTGCGTGTGTCTGTGAGTGTGTGTGACGTCAGGTCTACGCTGTGTGTGTGTGACGTCAGGTCTATGCTGTGTGTGTGACGTCACTACGCTGTGTGTGTGTGTGTGACATCAGGTCTACGCTGTGTGTGTGTGTGTGTGTGTGTGCGTGTGTCTGTGAGTGTGTGTGACGTCAGGTCTACGCTGTGTGTGTGACGTCAGGTCTATGCTGTGTGTGTGACGTCACTACGCTGTGTGTGTGTGTGTGACATCAGGTCTACGCTGTGTGTGTGTGTGTGTGTGTGTGCGTGTGTCTGTGAGTGTGTGTGACGTCAGGTCTACGCTGTGTGTGTGACGTCAGGTCTATGCTGTGTGTGTGACGTCACTACGCTGTGTGTGTGTGTGACGTCAGGTCTACGCTGTGTGTGTGTGTGACATCAGGTCTACGCTGTGTGTGTGTGTGACGTCAGGTCTACGCTGTGTGTGTGTGTGTGTGTGTGACGTCAGGTCTACGCTGTGTGTGTGTGTGACATCAGGTCTACGCTGTGTGTGTGTGTGACGTCAGGTCTACGCTGTGTGTGTGTGTGACATCAAGTCTACGCTGTGTGTGTGTGTGACGTCAGGTCTACGCTGTGTGTGAGACGTCAGGTCTACGCTGTGTGTGTGTGACGTCAGGTCTACGCTGTGTGTGTGTGACGTCAGGTTTACGCTGTGTGTGTGTGACGTCAGGTCTACGCTGTGTGTGTGACGTCAGGTCTACGCTGTGTGTGTGACGTCAGGTCTACGCTGTGTGTGTGTGTGTGTGCATGTGTGTGTGTGTGTGTGTGTGCGTGTCTGTGAGTGTGTGTGACGTCAGGTCTACGCTGTGTGTGTGTGACGTCAGGTCTACGCTGTGTGTGTGTGTGACATCAGGTCTACGCTGTGTGTGTGTGTGACGTCAGGTCTACGCTGTGTGTGCGACGTCACTACGCTGTGTGTGTGTGTGACGTCAGGTCTACGCTGTGTGTGTGTGTGACGTCAGGTCTACGCTGTGTGTGTGTGACGTCAGGTCTACGCTGTGTGTGTGTGTGACATCAGGTCTACGCTGTGTGTGTGACGTCAGGTCTACGCTGTGTGTGTGTGTGACATCAGGTCTACGCTGTGTGTGTGTGTGACGTCAGGTCTACGCTGTGTGTGTGTGACGTCAGGTTTACGCTGTGTGTGTGTGTGACGTCAGGTCTATGCTGTGTGTGTGACGTCAGGTCTACGCTGTGTGTGTGACGTCAGGTCTACGCTGTGTGTGTGTGACGTCAGGTCTACGCTGTGTGTGTGTGACGTCAGGTCTACGCTGTGTGTGTGTGTGACATCAGGTCTACGCTGTGTGTGTGACGTCAGGTCTACGCTGTGTGTGTGACGTCAGGTCTACGCTGTGTGTGTGTGACGTCAGGTTTACGCTGTGTGTGTGTGACGTCAGGTCTATGCTGTGTGTGTGACGTCAGGTCTACGCTGTGTGTGTGACGTCAGGTCTACGCTGTGTGTGTGTGTGACGTCAGGTCTATGCTGTGTGTGTGACGTCAGGTCTACGCTGTGTGTGTGACGTCAGGTCTACGCTGTGTGTGTGTGTGTGTGTGTGTGTGTGACGTCAGGTCTACGCTGTGTGTGTGTGTGACATCAGGTCTACGCTGTGTGTGTGACGTCAGGTCTACGCTGTGTGTGTGACGTCAGGTCTACGCTGTGTGTGTGACGTCAGGTCTACGCTGTGTGTGTGTGACGTCAGGTCTACGCTGTGTGTGTGTGACGTCAGGTTTACGCTGTGTGTGTGTGACGTCAGGTCTATGCTGTGTGTGTGACGTCAGGTCTACGCTGTGTGTGTGACGTCAGGTCTACGCTGTGTGTGTGTGACGTCAGGTCTATGCTGTGTGTGTGACGTCAGGTCTACGCTGTGTGTGTGTGACGTCAGGTCTACGCTGTGTGTGTGTGTGACATCAGGTCTACGCTGTGTGTGTGACGTCAGGTCTACGCTGTGTGTGTGTGACGTCAGGTCTACGCTGTGTGTGTGTGACGTCAGGTTTACGCTGTGTGTGTGTGACGTCAGGTCTATGCTGTGTGTGTGACGTCAGGTCTACGCTGTGTGTGTGACGTCAGGTCTACGCTGTGTGTGTGTGTGTGTGCATGTGTGTGTGTGTGTGTGTGTGCGTGTCTGTGAGTGTGTGTGACGTCAGGTCTACGCTGTGTGTGTGTGACGTCAGGTCTACGCTGTGTGTGTGACGTCAGGTCTACGCTGTGTGTGTGACGTCAGGTCTACGCTGTGTGTGTGACGTCAGGTCTACGCTGTGTGTGTGTGACGTCAGGTCTACGCTGTGTGTGTGTGTGACATCAGGTCTACGCTGTGTGTGTGTGTGTGACGTCAGGTCTACGTTGTGTGTGTGTGAGACGTCAGGTCTACGCTGTGTGTGTGACGTCAGGTCTACGCTGTGTGTGTGTGACGTCAGGTCTACGCTGTGTGTGTGACGTCAGGTCTACGCTGTGTGTGTGTGACGTCAGGTCTACGCTGTGTGTGTGACGTCAGGTCTACGCTGTGTGTGTGTGTGTGACGTCAGGTCTACGCTGTGTGTGTGTGTGACATCAGGTCTACACTGAGTGTGTGTGACGTCAGGTCTACGCTGTGTGTGTGTGACGTCAGGTCTACGCTGTGTGTGTGTGACGTCAGGTCTACGCTGTGTGTGTGTGTGACGTCAGGTCTACGCTGTGTGTGTGTGTGACGTCAGGTCTATGCTGTGTGTGTGACGTCAGGTCTACGCTGTGTGTGTGTGTGACGTCAGGTCTACGCTGTGTGTGTGTGTGACGTCAGGTCTACGCTGTGTGTGTGTGTGACGTCAGGTCTATGCTGTGTGTGTGACGTCAGGTCTACGCTGTGTGTGTGTGTGACGTCAGGTCTACGCTGTGTGTGTGTGTGACGTCAGGTCTACGCTGTGTGTGTGTGTGACGTCAGGTCTACGCTGTGTGTGTGTGACGTCAGGTCTACGCTGTGTGTGTGTGTGACGTCAGGTCTACGCTGTGTGTGTGTGACGTCAGGTCTACGCTGTGTGTGTGTGACGTCAGGTCTACGCTGTGTGTGTGTGTGACGTCAGGTCTACGCTGTGTGTGTGACGTCAGGTCTAAGTTGTGTGTGTGTGTGACGTCAGGTCTACGCTGTGTGTGTGTGTGTGACGTCAGGTCTACGCTGTGTGTGTGTGTGTGACGTCAGGTCTAAGTTGTGTGTGTGTGTGACGTCAGGTCTACGCTGTGTGTGTGTGTGACGTCAGGTCTACGCTGTGTGTGTGAGACGTCAGGTCTACGCTGTGTGTGTGTGTGTGACATCAGGTCTACGCTGTGTGTGTGTGACGTCAGGTCTACGCTGTGTGTGTGTGACGTCAGGTCTACGCTGTGTGTGTGACGTCAGGTCTATGCTGTGTGTGTGACGTCAGGTCTACGCTGTGTGTGTGTGAGACGTCAGGTCTACGCTGTGTGTGTGTGTGACATCAGGTCTACGCTGTGTGTGTGTGACGTCAGGTCTACGCTGTGTGTGTGTGTGACGTCAGGTCTACGCTGTGTGTGTGTGTGTGTGTGACGTCAGGTCAGGTCTACGCTGTGTGTGTGACGTCAGCAGGGCTTAAAGTGAAAAAAATTCCTGAGCCTGAAATTTTTTTTTTTGGGGGGGGGGGTTAGGGGTTGGGGACTGCACAGACGGATTTATCTTCAAATGGAACCATTGATTTTCAAGTATTACGGCTGTATCTATGGAAGTAAAATAATGTCAAATGTTTTTGAAATAAAAAGCCTGTTGAATAGCACTACTTGAAAAAAAAATAGGCATTGCATTAACCATGCTTGCATTTTAATGCATTGTATTTTTAGGGCTTGCATTTTTATGGGCTGAAATTCAACACGGTTGAATATTTAAGCTGTGAATATTTCAATTAAAAACATTTCAAACACATTTTCATTATTAAAAATTCAATAATCCATATTCACCATTCATATTTCACTTCCAAAATATTCTAACTGTTTAAAAATACAACCAATAATATTCAACAGGCAATTTTCGGTCCATTTTATTTCGCTTTGCAAATTCGCTTCCACAAATTCAGTGGTTCAAATTCAACAGTAAATTCAACATTGACGTCCAGGAACTGCAGGAAAAGCAGTAGATTGCCGAGCATACTCTCCATCTGCTGTTAGTCGATCTCACCAGCAGGGGGTGCAAGCGTGTGTTGTTGACGAAGACCAGAAAAATTAGAGCAAGTCATTCATTCATAAAACTCATTTACAGCAATGTAAGTTTATTTGTGATTATTATGACGGCTGTTTTTGTTAAATTCGGTGCCTTCACGGTTACTTTTCCTGTGTAGCCTACATGCATATTTCTCTACCGTGAACGAGATCATAATGTTATTCCCCGATGCGGATATACAGATCCAATGTTACATTTTTGAGGTTGACATATTTATCTTGGTTGTTTAGTTGCCTTAACTTTATATTGTGGCGATGTGCTGCATGCAGGCTATTAGGGATTCCCTCAATACTTCAGGATTCCCCTGCTGGACATATACAACGCTTAACGTAGCTTAATGGACTAGTGATGTAAAAGTCCAAACTGCAGATGGACTCAGAATAACGCGCACAGCTGAGCGTTTCCCAGTGATAGACTGGCATAAAGATGGCTTGATGTTGGACATTCGCACATTTAGGGGCCGTCTCTAAAGTGTATACGACTTTGGTATACACGTTTCTAACTTCAATAGCATTTGAATAGAATGACTTACAGTCATAAAACCAACTGTAAAGTGTTCATGTAGTGTCAGGCATAATGCGCACCCTTTGGATTTTTGATATTTATTCAAATAAATTTAAGTTTGCTATTGAAGTTAGAAACGTACATGCCAATGTTGTGTGCAACTTTAGAGACGGTCCCTAAATGTGCGAATGTCCAATGTCAAGCCAATTTTACATTTAGTCATTTAGCAGAAGCTTTTATCCAAAGCGGTTTACAGTTAAACTAACAATAGGAGGACAACAATATGCAAGTGCTATGATCCCAGTTTAAGCTAATGCAATACACGTAGGCATTTTAGGACTTGGACTTTATATATACAGGTCCTTCTCAAAAAATTAGCATATTGTGATAAAGTTAATTATTTTCCATAATGTAATGATAAAAATTAAACTTTCATATATTTTAGATTCATTGCACACCAACTGAAATATTTCAGGTCTTTTATTGTTTTAATACTGATGATTTTGGCATACAGCTCATGAAAACCCAAAATTCCTATCTCAAAAAAGTAGCATATCATGAAAAGGGTCTCTAAACGAGCTATTAACCTAATCATCTGAATCAACTAATTAACTAATTAACAGTAATACCATGGTCAGTAAACCATTTACCAGTGGTTTTGGCACTGTGAGCAGGTGCCAGGTCGTGCTGAAAAATGAAATCAGATGGAAGCATGAAGTGCTCCAAAATCTCCTGATAGCTAGCTGCATTGACCCTGCCCTTGATAAAACACAGTGGACCAACACCAGCAGCTGACATGGCACCCCAGACCATCACTGACTGTGGGTACTTGACACTGGACTTCAGGCATTTTGGCATTTCCTTCTCCCCAGTCTTCCTCCAGACTCTGGCACCTTGATTTCCGAATGACATGCAAAACTGAGCAACAGTCCAGTGCTGCTTCTCTGTAGCCCAGGTCAGGCGCTTCTGCCGCTGTTTCTGGTTCAAAAGTGGCTTGACCTGGGGAATGCGGCACCTGTAGCCCATTTCCTGCACACGCCTGTGCACGGTGGCTCTGGATGTTTCTACTCCAGACTCAGTCCACTGCTTCCGCAGGTCCCCAAGGTCTGGAATCGGTCCTTCTCCACAATCTTCCTCAGGGTCCGGTCACCTCTTCTCGTTGTGCAGCGTTTTTTTGCCACACTTTTTCCTTCCCACAGACTTCCCACTGAGGTGCCTTGATACAGCACTCTGGGAACAGCCTATTTGTTCAGAAATTTCTTTCTGTGTCTTACCCTCTTGCTTGAGGGTGTCAATGATGGCCTTCTGGACAGCAGTCAGGTCGGCAGTCTTACCCATGATTGCGGTTTTGAGTAATGAAACAGGCTGGGAGTTTTTAAAAGCCTCAGGAATCTTTTGCAGGTGTTTAGAGTTAATTAGTTGATTCAGATGATTAGGTTAATAGCTCGTTTAGAGAACCTTTTCATGATATGCTAATTTTTTGAGATAGGAATTTTGGGTTTTCATGAGCTGTATGCCAAAATCATCAGTATTAAAACAATAAAAGACCTGAAATATTTCAGTTGGTGTGCAATGAATCTAAAATATATGAAAGTTTAATTTTTATCATTACATTATGGAAAATAATTAACTTTATCACAATATGCTAATTTTTTTAGAAGGACCTGTATATATATATATATATATATATATATATATATATATATATAGAGAGAGAGAGAGAGAGAGAGAGAGAGAGAGAGTAGAATAGAATAGAAAGTGTTAGTATTAATTGATCAAGTGTTGATTTTATGGCAGTATATCACAAAACGCTCAGCATGAAACTTTGCGCATAAAGTTTATAATCTGAGTCCATCTTCTTGCCTGTAGCCTATATAGTAGCCTACAGCCTACATCCCCAATAAGGTGCAAGATTGGTCTTTCATATCACTGTATGTGTTAAGCGTTTTGTCCCAACAGAAAGGGAATCCTTGAGTATGAGGTATTGAGGGAAACCGATTATAATCCTGTTCATGGTAGAGAAAGCTGATGACATGTAGAATACACAGGGAAAGTAACAATGAAGTTATTGAAACATAAACACAGCTTTTGTGTGTTTATCATCTTTTCCGCATATACTGTCACAGATAATCATTTCCATTTTATGAATGAATGTCTTCGTCAACAACACACGCTTGCACCCCCTGATGGTGAGGTCGACTAACAGCAGATGGAGAGTATGCTCGGCAATCTACTGCTTTTCCTGCAGTTCCTGGACGTCAATGTTGAATTTACTGTCGAATTTGAACCACTAAATTTGTGGAAGCGAATTTGCAAAGCGAAATAAAATGGACCGAAAATTGCCTGTTGAATATTATTGGTTGTATTTTTAATAGGGCTGTCAAAAATAGCGCGTTAACGACGTTAATTCGTTGTTTGTCGTTAATTACGTCAATTTTTTTAACGCATTTCGCGCATGCGCAGTGTGACAAATTATTCAGGTCAGGAAAGTGGTTGGGACGGGAGCTAGAGGCGAGATGGAGCAAGGTGAGCAAAGTGGGCCTATTGACGGATTCAAATATAAAAAGAATGAAGATGGTACAGTTAACAAGTACAAGGTTATTTGCAAGATTTGTAACAAGGAGTTTCAATTTCACCGGAGCTGTTCAAGCTTGAGGTACCATGTCAACGCCAAACATGCGTTTGCTGGGTCGTCAGGTTCAGCAAGTGGTTCGCGTCAGACCACGCTGAATTTTCGCGGGCCATTAACAAAATCAACCTCAGATAATTTGACCAACAAAATAGCAAAATGGATTGCAAAGGATTGTAGACCCGTTAGCATTGTAGAAGACTCAGGTTTCATTGATGTTTTGCAAGTGGCGTCTCAAGACTCATCTTATAGGCCACCGTCAAGAGCCACAGTTATGACGAAAATCCACGAGCTCTATCAAAACGAAAAAGAAAAAAGGAAAGAGGTCTTGGCTCAAGTAAATCATATCGCCCTGACAGGAGACCATTGGACATCAGTGAATAACAACAATTACCTCGGAGTAACTGCACATTTCATCAGTGACACGTGGGAACTGAAGTCTTTTGCGCTGACTATATTAAAAACTGAGGAGCGTCATTTTGCGGAGGCTTGTAAAGAACAGTTCCTATCTGTTGCACGTAAGTGGGACATCGAGGGCAAGACGACAACAATTGGGACTGACAGTGCACGCAACATGGTTGCCGCAATTCGACTTACACGCTATGAACACATGAACTGTGTCTCTCACATGGTGCAGAGAAGTGTCACAGTGAGTCTTGCTGACAGCGGCTTTGTAAATGCTTTGGCCAAGGCTCGCAAAGTTGTCGGTCATTTTAAGCACAGCTCAGCAAATGCTGCGGAGCTTCAAGCACAACAAGTCAGCCTGGGAAAGAAGCAAGAGCCATTGATCCAGGATGTTCCAACACGTTGGAATTCGACGCTGGAAATGGTAAAGCGCGTGAGCAGAAATAAAGAGGCTGTCATCGCAGCCCTGGACAATCAGGATCACAAACTCGTTTTGCCGACCGCAGCAGAGTGGGATAAACTGCAGAGGCTGGAGACACTTCTAGAGCCATGCAGGTAAATCAGTCTGTAACTTATCAAATAACATTGCTTTGATTTTTTTCTGGAATGAATTAAACCAAGTCAAATATCAATAACATGTATGTAAATAATAATAATGATGATGATAATAATAATAATAATTATTGTAATAATAATAATGTTGATAACCACTGTTCTAATAATAGACTGTCTCTGTGTGCATGTGTGTGTTTGTGGGTATGTAACTGAGCTCCTGGGTGGAGAGGCCTATGTCTCCTGTTCTGTGGTACTACCTTCTCTCTGCCACTTGCGTCTCAAGATGGAAGCCTGTGATGAGGACCCTGCATATGTGGTGAGATTCAAGACCAAGTTCAAGGAGGACCTAGCATCCCGTCAAGAACAGCTCAACAATGCATGGCTCCAGATTGCTACAGTTTTGGATCCTCGTTTCAAAGACTTGAAATGCCTGCCCAAGACAGACAGGGAAGCGGTGTGGACCACACTTGAACGGATGCTGCAACAAGAATCACCCAGAAAGTCTTCACAGACACATGATGATGGGCCACCCAGGAAGAAAATCAGCCTTCTGCAAATGGGCTCAGATTCAGAATCAGAAGATGAAGAGGTCCAACCTGCCAGACAGAGGTACAGAGCAGAGCCCACCATTAAATTGGAGGACTTGAGGTGGTGGGCATCTCATTCAGGAGCCCATGAGAAGCTGGCCTCACTAGCTCACAAATATCTAGCCACTCCTGCAACCACTGTTCCCTGTGAACGACTTTTCTCAGTTGCAGGTCACATTGTGAACAAGAAAAGATCAGCTTTACTCTCAGAAAATGTGAACAAGTTAGTTTGCCTCAGCAACTGGCTGAAAGATGATGAAGCTCAGTAGATTTGAAAGGTGATGTTCAAACAAAAAGACCAGTTTCAGTGCAACATGTTATAGTAGATAGGAACTGGATTTTTGAGCAACTGGATTAAAGAATGGAGGAAAAGGTAAAAGTTTGTTCTTTGGTTTGATTTAAAAGTTTTATTTAAAATGTTTATTTCCACATAAAAACGCAACAGATGACTCAAATTGTGCAAAAATATGGTAGGTCACTGTTATGATTTGACTACATTTATTGCTTTCTGTTCAATTGAATGCTGTAAATTGTACATCCTGGTTAAGAGGAATGCCAAAGAAGAAACGATGGGACATTACAAAGACAAATATTATGGTGTGTACGTATGTTTCAGCTTGATTTAAACCACCATTATTTGGCTGTGTTAATAAACAGACATAATATGAAAATTATGTATCTGTGTCTTTTTATTTATCTTTTGGTATGCATTTCAGAAAAAAATGGTTAGGATTCAGGTGTAATTGCAAATAGTTATTAATCCTGATTAATCCACTGAAAATTCTGATTAATTTGATTAAAAATTTTAATCATTTGACAGCCCTAATTTTTAAACAGTTAGAATATTTTGGAAATGAAATATGAATGGTGAATATGGATTATTGAATTTTTAATAATGAAAATGTGTTTGAAATGTTTTTAATTGAAATATTCACAGCTTAAATATTCAACCATGTTGAATTTCAGCCCATAAAAATGCAAGCCCTAACAATACAATGCATTAAAATGCAAGCATGGTTAATAAAATGCCTATTTTTTTTGCAAGTAGTGCAATTCAACAGGCTTTTTATTTCAAAAACATTTGACATTTTTTTACTTCCATATGTATCTTAATGGCATCTTTTTATTAATGAAGGCCAGTATCACTGATATTAATATAGCTAATGATGTCTCGATGAAAATTCTTTCCCCAAATAAAATTTTAGGGTTATAATATAGTCTGCACTGCATAAATTAAATTAGATTAATCCTTATTAAAGCTACAAGAGCTCTTTAGTCAAAGAGTAGTTTGTAGTTTTTTCTGTTCCCTTTGTTCTTTGGTTAACTTTACTGACAGACAGAATTAGTGGCTACTGTCACTTTAAGATCTACAGCTGGTGACATGATCTCACGCATCTCATTCTCTTTACTTCCATTTAAGATTTTATTTAACTCATTTAAATAGTTAATAATGATTGATTCTTGTGAGGATACTCGACAAAACGGACATTTTGGCATAAATGTGTGTGTTATTGTTCGTTCAAGCGCGAAAGAGAATTCGATACTGGCTCGCGACTTTTTGTGCCTCGTGTGTGTGTGTGTGTGTGTGTGTGTGTGTGTGTCAGGAGGACATTTACTGAAGCGCGTTCTCTTTTGTCTTGTCGCACATTAAAGGTTTAAAGCATTTGGTGGACAAACTAATAACTAATAAGAGCGTGATCATAACCCTAGCTAAAGAATGACCAAGGACGGATGCAGCGGTAATTGTGTTAAATATTTTAAAACATTAAAGCTGGACAAAAAAAAAAAATCGCATACGTTAACGTTGACAGCACTAACGTTAACGTTGACGTCAGGTTTATGCTGTGTGTGTGACGTCAGGTCTACGCTGTGTGTGTGTGTGACGTCAGGTTTATGCTGTGTGTGTGACGTCAGGTCTAAGTTGTGTGTGTGTGTGACGTCAGGTCTACGTTGTGTGTGTGTGTGACGTCAGGTTTATGCTGTGTGTGTGACGTCAGGTCTACGTTGTGTGTGTGTGTGACGTCAGGTTTATGCTGTGTGTGTGACGTCAGGTCTACGCTGTGTGTGTGTGTGACGTCAGGTTTATGCTGTGTGTGTGACGTCAGGTCTAAGTTGTGTGTGTGTGTGACGTCAGGTCTACGTTGTGTGTGTGTGTGACGTCAGGTTTATGCTGTGTGTGTGACGTCAGGTCTACGCTGTGTGTGTGTGTGACGTCAGGTTTATGCTGTGTGTGTGACGTCAGGTCTAAGTTGTGTGTGTGTGTGACGTCAGGTCTACGTTGTGTGTGTGTGTGACGTCAGGTTTATGCTGTGTGTGTGACGTCAGGTCTACGTTGTGTGTGTGTGTGACGTCAGGTCTACGCTGTGTGTGTGTGTGACGTCAGGTCTACGCTGTGTGTGTGTGTGTGTGTGTGACGTCAGGTCTATGCTGTGTGTGTGTGTGTGTGTGTGTGTGACGTCAGGTCTACGCTGTGTGTGTGTGTGTGTGTGTGACGTCAGGTCTACGCTGTGTGTGTGTGTGTGACGTCAGGTTTATGCTGTGTGTGTGTGTGACGTCAGGTCTACGCTGTGTGTGTGTGTGTGTGTGACGTCAGGTCTACGCTGTGTGTGTGTGTGTGTGTGACGTCAGGTCTACGCTGTGTGACGTCAGGTCTACGCTGTGTGTGTGTGTGTGTGTGACGTCAGGTCTACGCTGTGTGTGTGTGTGTGTGTGTGACGTCAGGTCTACGCTGTGTGTGTGTGTGTGACGTCAGGTCTATGCTGTGTGTGTGTGTGTGTGTGTGACGTCAGGTCTACGCTGTGTGTGTGTGTGTGTGTGTGACGTCAGGTCTACGCTGTGTGTGTGTGTGTGTGACGTCAGGTCTACGCTGTGTGTGTGTGTGACGTCAGGTCTACGCTGTGTGTGTGTGTGTGACGTCAGGTCTACGCTGTTTGTGTGTGTGACGTCAGGTCTACGCTGTGTGTGTGTGTGTGTGTGTGACGTCAGGTCTACGCTGTGTGTGTGTGTGTGTGTGACGTCAGGTCTACGCTGTTTGTGTGTGTGACGTCAGGTCTACGCTGTGTGTGTGTGTGTGTGACGTCAGGTCTACGCTGTGTGTGTGTGTGTGTGTGACGTCAGGTCTACGCTGTTTGTGTGTGTGACGTCAGGTCTACGCTGTGTGTGTGTGTGTGTGACGTCAGGTCTACGCTGTGTGTGTGTGTGACGTCAGGTCTACGCTGTGTGTGTGTGTGTGTGACGTCAGGTCTACGCTGTGTGTGTGTGTGTGTGTGTGACGTCAGGTCTACGCTGTGTGTGTGTGTGTGACGTCAGGTCTACGCTGTGTGTGTGTGTGACGTCAGGTCTACGCTGTGTGTGTGTGTGTGTGTGACGTCAGGTCTACGCTGTGTGTGTGTGTGACGTTAGGTCTACGTTGTGTGTGTGTGTGACGTCAGGTCTACGCTGTGTGTGTGTGTGACGTCAGGTCTACGCTGTGTGTGTGTGTGTGTGTGTGACGTCAGGTCTACGCTGTGTGTGTGTGTGACGTCAAGTCTACGCTGTGTGTGTGTGTGTGTGTGTGACGTCAGGTCTACGCTGTGTGTGTGTGTGTGTGTGTGACGTCAGGTCTACGCTGTGTGTGTGTGTGACGTCAAGTCTACGCTGTGTGTGTGTGTGTGTGTGTGACGTCAGGTCTACGCTGTGTGTGTGTGTGACGTCAAGTCTACGCTGTGTGTGTGTGTGTGTGTGTGACGTCAGGTCTACGCTGTTTGTGTGTGTGACGTCAGGTCTACGCTGTGTGTGTGTGTGTGTGTGACGTCAGGTCTACGCTGTGTGTGTGTGTGTGTGTGTGACGTCAGGTCTACGCTGTGTGTGTGTGTGACGTCAAGTCTACGCTGTGTGTGTGTGTGTGTGTGTGACGTCAGGTCTACGCTGTGTGTGTGTGTGTGTGTGTGACGTCAGGTCTACGCTGTGTGTGTGTGTGACGTCAAGTCTACGCTGTTTGTGTGTGTGACGTCAGGTCTACGCTGTGTGTGTGTGTGTGTGTGACGTCAGGTCTACGCTGTGTGTGTGACGTCAGGTCTACGCTGTGTGTGTGTGTGTGACGTCAGGTCTACGCTGTGTGTGTGTGTGTGTGTGACGTCAGGTCTACGCTGTGTGTGTGTGTGTGTGTGACGTCAGGTCTACGCTGTGTGTGTGTGTGTGTGTGTGACGTCAGGTCTACGCTGTGTGTGTGTGTGACGTCAAGTCTACGCTGTGTGTGTGTGTGTGACGTCAGGTCTACGCTGTGTGTGTGTGTGTGTGTGTGACGTCAGGTCTACGCTGTGTGTGTGTGTGACGTCAAGTCTACGCTGTTTGTGTGTGTGACGTCAGGTCTACGCTGTGTGTGTGTGTGTGTGTGACGTCAGGTCTACGCTGTGTGTGTGTGTGTGTGTGTGACGTCAGGTCTACGCTGTGTGTGTGTGTGACGTCAGGTCTACGCTGTGTGTGTGTGTGTGTGACGTCAGGTCTACGCTGTGTGTGTGTGTGTGACGTCAGGTCTACGCTGTGTGTGTGTGTGTGTGTGTGACGTCAGGTCTACGCTGTGTGTGTGTGTGTGTGTGACGTCAGGTCTACGCTGTGTGTGTGTGTGTGTGTGACGTCAGGTCTACGCTGTGTGTGTGTGTGTGTGTGTGACGTCAGGTCTACGCTGTGTGTGTGTGTGACGTCAGGTCTACGCTGTGTGTGTGTGTGTGACGTCAGGTCTACGCTGTGTGTGTGTGTGTGACGTCAGGTCTACGCTGTGTGTGTGTGTGTGTGTGACGTCAGGTCTACGCTGTGTGTGTGTGTGACGTCAGGTCTACGCTGTGTGTGTGTGTGACGTTAGGTCTACGTTGTGTGTGTGTGTGACGTCAGGTTTATGCTGTGTGTGTGACGTCAGGTCTACGCTGTGTGTGTGTGTGACGTCAGGTCTACGCTGTGTGTGTGTGTGTGACGTCAGGTCTACGCTGTGTGTGTGTGTGTGTGTGTGACGTCAGGTCTACGCTGTGTGTGTGTGTGACGTCAGGTCTACGCTGTGTGTGTGTGTGTGTGTGTGACGTCAGGTCTACGCTGTGTGTGTGTGTGACGTCAGGTTTATGCTGTGTGTGTGTGTGTGTGTGTGACGTCAGGTCTACGCTGTGTGTGTGTGTGTGACGTCAGGTCTACGCTGTGTGTGTGTGTGACGTCAGGTCTACGCTGTGTGTGTGTGTGACGTCAGGTCTACGCTGTGTGTGTGTGTGACGTCAGGTCTACGCTGTGTGTGTGTGTGACGTCAGGTCTACGCTGTGTGTGTGTGTGTGTGTGTGACGTCAGGTCTACGCTGTGTGTGTGTGTGACGTCAGGTCTATGCTGTGTGTGTGACGTCAGGTCTACGCTGTGTGTGTGTGTGTGTGTGTGACGTCAGGTCTACGCTGTGTGTGTGTGTGACGTCAGGTCTACGCTGTGTGTGTGTGTGACGTCAGGTCTACGCTGTGTGTGTGTGTGTGTGTGACGTCAGGTCTACGCTGTGTGTGTGTGTGACGTCAGGTCTACGTTGTGTGTGTGTGTGACGTCAGGTCTACGTTGTGTGTGTGTGTGACGTCAGGTCTACGCTGTGTGTGTGACGTCAGGTCTACGCTGTGTGTGTGACGTCAGGTCTACGCTGTGTGTGTGTGTGTGACGTCAGGTCTACGCTGTGTGTGTGTGACGTCAGGTCTACGCTGTGTGTGTGTGTGTGACGTCAGGTCTACGCTGTGTGTGTGTGTGTGACGTCAGGTCTACGCTGTGTGTGTGTGTGACGTCAGATCTACACTGTGTGTGTGTGTGTGTGTGTGTGACGTCAGGTCTACGCTGTGTGTGTGTGTGTGTGTGTGTGACGTCAGGTCTATGCTGTGTGTGTGACGTCAGGTCTACGCTGTGTGTGTGTGACGTCAGGTCTATGCTGTGTGTGTGACGTCAGGTCTACGCTGTGTGTGTGTGTGTGACGTCAGGTCTACGCTGTGTGTGTGTGTGTGTGTGTGACGTCAGGTCTACGCTGTGTGTGTGTGTGTGTGTGTGTGTGTGTGTGTGTGTGTGACGTCAGGTCTACGCTGTGTGTGTGTGTGTGTGTGTGTGTGTGTGTGTGACGTCAGGTCTACGCTGTGTGTGTGTGTGTGTGTGTGTGACGTCAGGTCTACGCTGTAAGAGGCAGTACAACATTACTAACACACAGAGCACAGCGTCGTGTGAGAGAGTCATGGGAACGGCAATGAGAAAAATAACACACAAAGGTGACGTCCCACTAAATTAAAGTAATGAGGAAACATACAGGACTTGAGTGAGATAAAACTTTGTGAATGCTGTAGTAAAGATGAATCGACAACCCTAGAGAAGTTTCTATCTCTCATCACAGTCACAGTCTATGAGACAGAGCAGAAAGAACAGGCGCTCTTACCTGGAGCTCCTGAGGGAAAAGACAGCAGCTCGTCATGCAGGAGCAGCTCGTTCACACAGGAGGGAGGTGAAGAAAACATGACACGTGTTTTTCAGAACATAAACATACAAACTTAAAATGTCCATAACATGATCAAAACCGAAGGACATTTATCCTGCAGTGGATAAATGAAGGTAATAGAAGCAGAGCAGAAAGAAAGTCAAAGCACATCAAACGGCAACAAAAAACTGAACAGCATTAATATCTGGAGTGTCATAAACAGTTCTGTCATGACAACTCTGAGTGTTTGGCATGGTAATATTTGATATGGCAGACAATGTTGATATGTTTGGTCTCTGCAAAATAGATCTGCTACACTGCTGTTATTTCTGTTGCTGCTGCTGTTATTGCTGTTGCTGCTGCTGTTATTTCTGTTGCTGCTGCCGTTATTGCTGCTGCTGTCATTTCTACCCCAGCTGCTGCTTTTATTATTGCTGCTGATGCTGTTATTGCTGCTGCTGCTATTATTGCTGCTGTTATTACTCCTGCTGCTGCTACTGCTGCTATTTCTGCTGCTGCTATTATTGCTGCTACTCCTGCTGTTGTTGCTGTTGCTGTTATTGCTGCTGCTGCTGTTATTGCTGATGATGCTGCTACTGTTACTGATGCTGCTGCTGTTATTGCTGATGATGCTGCTACTGATGCTGCTGCTGTTATTGCTGATGATGCTGCTACTGATGCTGCTGCTGTTATTGCTGATGATGCTGCTACTGATGCTGCTGCTGTTATTGCTGATGATGCTGTTACTGATGCTGCTGCTGTTACTGATGCTGTTATTGCTGATGATGCTGCTGATGATGATGCTGCTACTGATGCTGCTGCTGTTATTGCTGATGATGCTGCTACTGCTGTTGCTGCTGCTGTTATTGCTGCTGATGCTACTACTGCTAATACTGCTGCTGTTATTGCTGCTGATGCTACTACTGCTAATACTGCTGCTGTTATTGCTGCTGCTGCTACTACTGCTAATACTGCTGCTGTTATTGCTGCTGATGCTACTACTGCTAATACTGCTGCTGTTATTGCTGCTGCTGCTACTACTGCTAATACTGCTGCTGTTATTGCTGCTGATGCTACTACTGCTAATACTGCTGCTGTTATTGCTGCTGCTGCTACTACTGCTACTACTGCTGCTGTTATTGCTGCTGCTGCTACTACTGCTAATACTGCTGCTGTTATTGCTGCTGCTGCTAATGTTATTGCTGCTACTGTTATTGCTGCTGCTGCAGAACAAGTACAGGACTTGCTACTGCCAATACATACAGGACACGCTGCTGTGAGCAAGACATGCTGCTGCTGTACCATATAGCATACATTATTTACCCATAGCATTACCAGTAGCATATCTATACAGATGGACCTGGGGAAGGTGGAGGGTTTCTGAAAGCACGCTGCAAATTACTACAGCAAATGCTGACCAAGTATTTAAAAAGTTAAGTAGCGAGCTCATTGGCTACTGATACAGTAGGAGCCAATCAGCTGTGCCCTATAGAGAATTATGTGATTGCAAGCAGAATGAGTTAAGGACCTGTCAGCCTGCGCCAGCTAGAGTTTCAAGACAGAACTTTGTATATGGCCTTCACAAATGCACATTTTGGACACACTGACCTGGTTTCCAGCAGAACTCTTCTTGTTTGCTTGGTTACTTCGCTGCTGAGCACTGATAGAGAGAGGGAAAGCAATGGTGAATATGACATACAGATGAAACATTTAATATCTATTACGTATGTTTATGCCATCAGAACTTGTCTGAGCATGTGCTCAGGCAAACATTTCCTAGTGTTGTACATACTTCGCAAAGCCAATGAAATCCTCGTGGTTGGTGTTAATGTATGCAAGCTGAACGTCAATAAGCAGCAAAACCTGCAGAGACATACAGATGCACATACAGTGTGTGCACACAAACAGTACAGAGCCGTAATCTCATTACAGAGCCGTAATCTCATTATATACCCTGCGTTCACAAATATCCAGGCATATCGTACCTGCTCTTTGGCTTTGCTCTCTCTGTCACGGATATGAGTTGTGACAATCCGCTCTGTTTCCTCTCGCAGGGTTGGGAAAGAATCCAGCTGAATATGCAGAAAAAAAAATACAATATTAAAAATCTGACCAATAGTTTTATGATTAGTGGCTGCATGTCATACTACTAAACTACACTGCAACAATGTAACCAAACAGCCAACATGGCTTTGCTTGAAAAACACACCTCCGTTAAGTTGTTACTTAGTGGAGATCTGGCTCTGCACAAGTTTACTGTATGACTTGAAATATAGCGCATGATAATTATATGGACTACTGTGATGATTATGTCAAGACCCCAATTTACGAAGAAAAATATACTTCTAGAACTTGTGTGGTGTCATTTTGAACAAAATCAGGCCAAAACGGAGTTCATTTGACGTTTGTTTCTGGAGTTTGAAACAGCTTTCAGAAAAGTTTGCTCCGGCAGGTAAACACCTTCAAACTCGCATTGGTCAGTGGTGATGATGTAATAGGTGGGAGTGGCTATGAGGCTCCGCCTTCTTTGAGGTGTGAATCTTCTCTGGTTAATTTCTTCTGTTCAGTTGATCGAGGTCAGACGAGACTAAGAACAAGAGCACACTGGAGAGCAGATTTAGAGTAGAAACTGAAGTTGAAACTAATTGAAGGCGACATGATTGATCTGGAATGCCCATGTTGTGCTAGAATTTAGTTGAGCCTTAGTTGAGTTTGTGCCTTCGCTTTATTACAGGTGAAGATCAACATGAACATCACACCTGAACCAGCTAACCAAGGTGTTCAGGTGACTTAAAAACAACGGCATTTCTTGACTTGACAACGACTTATCTTGTGGAGCAGGTTTGGAAAAGGTGTCAGCAGATCTTTAGGAGCAGGGTTAAAAACCCCTACTTTAAACACAGTCCCGAGCACTATATTCTGTCCTATAACAGTATAACAGTCAGGCTGTTCAGTTCACACACTGTCCCCTATTCCCCTATTCTTGTGTCACAGTTTAAAGTCAAGGGATCCCCCACTCTTGGGTTCTGTAGAGTGAGTTCAGCCTCCCTTCTGCAGCAATCCCTGCTGAAAAATCCAGTGTTGCTGTTCATCAGCATGTTTTATAAGCTGGTCCCAGCATGGGAAGTAGGAGAGCCTGTGGACCAGCTACACCAGCTCTGTTTTTCTTTAGAACAACATAACTATGCTGGTTCACCAGCTAGATTAGCACTATACCAGCCCTAACCAGAATAAACCAGCTGGTTTATGCAGGGATTTCTGCTGTTGCAGTCTTGGGGTCTCTGAAAATCACTGCACTTCAGATCATACGGAGATGATGCTGCCAGTTCCCAAATGGATCCTTTGGATGATAAAACATGGTATTCAGTTGCAACGTCATCCACTTGTGTCCAACGGAGTTCTCACCACGGTGGGGTTTTTTTGTACCTAAGAAAGACAGCGAGTTGCACACAATTTTGGATGTGAGACAGTTGATTTTCACTATTATGTAATGGTGTCTCTGAATACTGACGCTAGACGATCTGACGACAGATCAGATAGATGCCTGAAGGAGGCATATTTTCATATTCAGATTGTGCAGGGGCACAGGCAAATTATGACACTGCCCTTCAGGGGCAAGGTAGTCTTTCCATTTTAGCTTTCAGATTCTTTCACAAAGTGCATGACGCAGCACAAGCCCGTCTGAGGCTCCAGGGCATCCGCATGTTGAATTCTCCACAACCGGTTGGCGGCGGTCCGCTCAGACCGGCTGGCTACGTCACACTGGTATATTATTCTCAGTTTTCTAAAAGATTTGGGTCTGAGAGTCGACCTTGGTGTAGTCGCCATGCAAATATCAACAGATTTGGGGAATTTCAGGAGGCCAGAAGTGGACTAGTTTGCTTCAGCAAGACAATTCACAGCCCTCATTGGTTTTTCCTTTCACTCCTGTCTCTTCTGTTGAACGAGTGGGTTTCTTCCAGTCAAGCTGTTTCCCAATTTCCATTTTTTGTGTTCTATGGAAGAACATTTTAGTGACATGGGGCTGAGCAAATAAAGATTTCAGTTTATTACTTGAATGTGTTGAACTACACTGGCAGTTCCTCACTGAGCGATATGAACAATGAAGAATGATGAAGAAAAGTGAAGTTATTTCTGAGAGTAGCATTTGAGATACACACACATCAGCCATTGGATGGCATTTAAACAGCAACACAAGTGAACACATCCTCTTTCTGGCTGCTGTATATCCTAGAGCTCCTTCTATATCAGTCACAGTTCAGGATAGTTCTGGTCCTGGATGCTGATTGGTCAGTTGAGTGGTACAGATGTGTTATATTCAGTAGCAGCCATGACTTGTTTACCTTATTGGAGCACTGACGGACTGTGTTGATTAGCTCCTGAACCACCAGGTCAATACATTTAATACACGGCTGCTTTATCTTCACAACCTGCTTCTTCACAATCGCCTCAAAGGCCATGTCTGGAGTGAACAAACCCGTCCTGCGTCACAAACAAACAAACACAATGCTCAAGTTCCCTCAGCACTTCAAAAAACACCAGGGGCCTCACTTATAATACACATCTAATCATGAAATCCATGGATCTAAAATAAAAGTGAGGAACTAAAGAGGATTTGTGACAGGTCATGCATACTTGATTTCAACAATCTCAATCAACACATGAACAAGTAAAACAAACTCTCACCTGATGCCATGAATGTTCTTGATGGCGTAGCTGATTTCACGACGCATTTCCTTCTCATCGCACTCCATCTGCATCACAAAACACAAGAAAACTTTGGATGAAGAAATAAAAAAATGCGAAATCGTATTGTGTAGAGTGCGTGTGCTGACACCTGCCTTGACCAGCTCAAAGGGGAAGCGCTCGTGGAAGATGCGGTTGATCTTAGCTCCACCCGACAGCTCAACGGTGTCTACCTGATCACCAGAGCCTTCAATGCGCTTCTCAAAGTCCACTGAGAACTGCTGAACCATTCTGTCACAAACACAAACAGACATCTGCAACTTCTGTCTGAGTTTCCTGACATACACATGTGTGTCTGATCTGTTCATTGAGCCACTTTGCTCTGATTGAACTGACTCGCTAATAAACATTCATGCAAAGAGCAACTTGGAGTATTTTGTTTGAATATAATACGAATTATGAAAGGAAATGGATAATGGCAGCTAACTGAAAGAAAAAAATGGCGATCCTATTTACGAGACGTACTCCCTCAGCCATAGAGGACAGTGATGACCGTCCATTTCTACTAAAGTGATATTCTGAGCTTCAGTTGTACAGCGGAAAACAGGCATCTGTCATGTGATTCAGGTTCACTAGTTAAGAGGCGGGAATGCTGTATGTACATCTTGACTAAAACACGTTGTGACAATTATGACAGTTTGAACTTGTATGAGACAGACTTTGAGTTATGTATTGGCTCAGATGGGTTAGAGACCACGTATTATGGTTTATTTAGTGATCATAAAATATATTTCTGACTTGAATTATACTGTATGTCTTAAAAGAGACATATTATGCCCCTTCACACAAGATTTAATATAAATCTATGGTGTCTCCAGAATGTGTTTGTGAAATTTCAGCTCAAAATACCCCCCAGATCATTTATTATAGTTTGTCAAATTTGCCCCTTTTTGAGTGTGAGCAAAAACACGCCGTTTGTGTGTGTGTCCTTTTAAATGCAAATGAGCTACTGCTCCGCCTACGTTCAGAAGAGGGCGGAGCCTTTACACAAGCTTCAGATACTAAATAACAAATAACAAATAATAACAAATAAAAAATAACAATAACAAAACAAATAATAACAAATAAAAAATAACAATAACAAAACACGCGAATCTCACTCAAAATCTCAGAAATAACCAGTAGCGAGTGCAGACGAAGAGACTGGTGAATCCTGTTGATTTCATATGGAATATAAACCCAGCTAAAAAAAATACATTCTAAGAACGTTTTGCTAATATTCCCATTAAGTTATGAAAACGTTATTCCTGAATGTTTGGCAGACCCTGTGAGCTGTGACAGGCGGTGGAGTCGAGCATTCGCGGTGAGAGGTGGTGGAGTCGAGCGTTCACGGTGACAGGTGGTGGAGTCGAGAGTTGAGCTGTGAGAGGCGGTGGAGTCGAGAGTCGAGAGGCGGTGGAGTCGAAAGTCGAGCTGTGAGAGGCGAGTGGAGTCGAGAGTTGAGCTGTGAGAGGCGGGTGGAGTCGAGAGTCGAGCTGTGAGAGGCGGTGGAGTCGAGAGTCGAGCTGTGAGAGGCGGTAGAGTCAAGAGTCGAGCTGTGAGAGGCGGGTGGAGTCGAGAGTCGAGCTGTGAGAGGCGGTGGAGTCGAGAGTCGAGCTGTGAGAGGCGGGTAGAGTCGAGAGTCGAGCTGTGAGGGGCGGTGGAGTCGAGACTTGAGCTGTGAGAGGCGGGTAGAGTCGAGGGTTGAGCTGTGAGAGGCGGGTAGAGTCGAGAATTGAGCTGTGAGAGGCGGGTGGAGTCGAGAGTCGAGCTGTGAGAGGCGGGTAGAATCGAGACTTGAGCTGTGAGAGGCGGGTAGAGTCAAGAGTCGAGCTGTGAGAAGCAGGTAGAGTCAAGAGTCGAGCTGTGAGAGGCGGTGGAGTCGAGAGTCGAGCTGTGAGAGGCTGGTAGAGTCGAGAGTCGAGCTGTGAGAAGCAGGTAGAGTTGAGAGTCGAGCTGTGAGAGGCAGTAGAGTCGAGAGTCGAGCTGTGAGAGGCGGGTAGAGTTGAGAGTCGAGCTGTGAGAGGCGGGTGGAGTCGAGAGTCGAGCTGTGAGAGGCGGTTGGAGTCGAGAGTAGAGCTGTGAGAGGCGGGTAGAGTCGAGAGTTGAGCTGTGAGAGGCGGGTAGAGTCGAGGGTTGAGCTGTGAGAGGCGGGTGGAGTCGAGAGTCGAGCTGTGAGAGGCGGGTAGAATCGAGACTTGAGCTGTGAGAGGCGGGTAGAGTCAAGAGTCGAGCTGTGAGAAGCAGGTAGAGTCAAGAGTCGAGCTGTGAGAGGCGGTGGAGTCGAGAGTCGAGCTGTGAGAGGCGGGTAGAGTCGAGAGTCGAGCTGTGAGAAGCAGGTAGAGTTGAGAGTCGAGCTGTGAGAGGCAGTAGAGTCGAGAGTCGAGCTGTGAGAGGCGGGTAGAGTTGAGAGTCGAGCTGTGAGAGGCGGGTGGAGTCGAGAGTCGAGCTGTGAGAGGCGGTTGGAGTCGAGAGTAGAGCTGTGAGAGGCGGGTAGAGTCGAGAGTAGAGCTGTGAGAGGCGGGTAGAGTCGAGAGTAGAGCTGTGAGAGGCGGGTAGAGTTGAGAGTCGAGCTGTGAGAGGCGGTGGAGTTGAGAGTCGAGCTGTGAGAGGCGGGTGGAGTTGAGAGTCGAGCTGTGAGAGGCGGGTGGAGTCGAGAGTCGAGCTGTGAGAGCCGGGTGGAGTCGAGAGTCGAGCTGTGAGAGGCGGGTAGAGTCGAGAGTCGAGCTGTGAGAGGCGGGTAGAGTCGAGAGTCGAGCAATGAGAGGTGGGTGGAGTCGAGAGTCGAGCTGTGAGAGGCAGTAGAGTCGAGAGTCGAGCTGTGAGAGGCGGGTAGAGGCGGGTAGAGTCAAGAGTCATGCTGTGAGAGGCGGGTGGAGTCGAGAGTCGAGCTGTGAGAGGTGGTGGAGTCGAGAGTCGAGCTGTGAGAGGCGGACGAGTCGAGAGTCGGGCTGTGAAAGGCGGGTGGAGTTGAGACTTGAGCTGTGAGAGGCAGTGGAGACGAGAGTCGAGCTGTGAGAGGCGGGTGGGGTCGAGAGTCGAGCTGTGAGAGGCGGGTAGAGTCGAGCTGTGAGAGGCGGTGGAGTTGAGAGCCGAGCGGTGATAGGTGGGTAGTGTCGAGAGTCGAGCTGTGAGAGGCAGGTGGAGTTGAGAGTAGAGCTGTGAGAGGCGGGTGGAGTCGAGAGTTAAGCTGTGAGAGACGGGTAGAGTCAAGAGTGGAGCTGTGAGAGGCGGTTAGAGTCGAGAGTCGAGCTGTGAGAGGCGGTGGAGTCGAGAGTTGAGCTGTGAGAGGCGGGTAAAGTCGAGAGTCGAGCTGTGAGAGGCGGTGGAGTCGAGAGTCGAGCTGTGAGAGGCGGAAGAGTCGAGAGTCGAGGTGTGAGAGGTGGGTGGAGTCGAGAGTTGAGCTGTGAGAGACGAGTAGAGTCAAGAATCGAGCTGTGAGAGGCGGTTAGAGTCGAGAGTCGAGCTGTGAGAGGCGGTGGAGTCGAGAGTTGAGCTGTGAGAGGCGGGTAGAGTCGAGAGTCGAGCTGTGAGAGGCGGGTAGAGTCGAGAGTTGAGCTGTGAGAGGCGGGTAGAGGCAGGTAGAGTCAAGAGTCGTGCTGTGAGAGGCGGGTAGAGTCGATGGAGTCGAGAGTTTAGCTGTGAGAGGCAGTGGAGTCGAGAGTCGAGCTGTGAGAGGCGGTGGAGTCGAGAGTTTAGCTGTGAGAGGCAGTGGAGTCGAGAGTCGAGCTGTGAGAGGCGGGTAGAGTCGAGACTTGAGCTTTGAAAGGCAGTGGAGTCGAGAGTCAAGCTGTGAGAGGCGGGTGGAGTCGAGAGTCGAGCTGTGAGAGGGGGTGGAGTCGAGAGTTGAGCTGTGAGAGGCGGGTAGAGTCGAGCTGTGAGAGGCGGTGGAGTCGAGAGTCGAGCTGTGATAGGCGGGTAGAGTTGAGAGTCGAGGTGTGAGAGGCGGTGGAGTCGAGAGTTGAGCTGTGAGAGGTGGGTGGAGTCGAGAGTCGAACTGTGTGAGGCGGGTAGAGTCTAGACTTGAGCTGTGAGAGGCAGGTAGAGTCAAGAGTCGAGCTGTGAGAGGCAGGTAGATTCAAGAGTCGAGCTGTGAGAGGCGGTGGAGTCGAGAGTCAAGCTTTGAGAGGCGGGTAGAGTCGAGAGTAGAACTGTGAGAGGCGGTGGAGTTGAGAGTCGAGCTGTGAGAGGCGGGTGGAGTCGAGAGTCGAGCTGTGAGAGGTGGGTGGAGTTGAGAGTCGAGCTGTGAGAGGTGGGTAGAGTCGAAAGTTGAGCTGTGAGAGGTGGGTAGAGTCGAGCAGTGAGAGGCGGGTGGAGTCGAGAGTCGAGCAGTGAGAGGCGGGTGGAGTCGAGAGTCGAGCTGTGAGAGGCGGGTGGAGTCGAGAGTCGAGCTGTGAGAGGCAGGTAGAGTCGAGCTGTGAGAGGTGGATGAGTCGAGCTGTGAGAGGCGGGTGGAGTTGAGACTTGAGCTGTGAGAGGCAGTGGAGTCGAGAGTCAAGCTGTGAGAGGCGGGTGAAGTCAAGAGTCGAGCTGTGAGAGGCAGTGGAGTCGAGACTCGAGCTGTGAGAGGTGGGTAGAGTCGAGCTGTGAGAGGCGGTGGAGTCGAGAGTCGAGCTATGATAGGCTGGTAGAGTCGAGAGTCGAGCTGTGAGAGGCGGTGGAGTCGAGAGTAGAGCTGTGAGAGGCGGGTGGAGTCGAGAGTTGAGCTGTGAGAGGCGGGTAGAGTCAAGTGTCGAGCTGTGAGAGTCGAGAGTCGAGCTGTGAGAGGCGGTGGAGTCGAGAGATGAGCTGTGAGAGGCAGTGGAGTAGAGAGTCGAGCTGTGAGAGGCGGGTGGAGTCGAGAGTTTAGCTGTGAGAGGCAGTGGAGTAGAGAGTCGAGCTGTGAGAGGCGGGTGGAGTCGAGAGTTTAGCTGTGAGAGGCGGGTAGAGTCAAGAGTCGAGCTGTGAGAGGCGGTTAGAGTCAAGAGTCGAGCTGTGAGAGGCGGGTGGAGTCAAGAGTTTAGCTGTGAGAGGCGGGTAGAGTCAAGAGTCGAGCTGTGAGAGGCGGTTAGAGTCGGGAGTCAAGCTGTGAGAGGCGGGTGGAGTCGAGAGTTTAGCTGTGAGAGGCGGTTAGAGTCGAGAGTCGAGCTGTGAGAGGCGGGTGGAGTCGAGAGTTTAGCTGTGAGAGGCGGTGGAGTCAAGAGTCGAGCTGTGAGAGGCGGTTAGAGTCGAGAGTCGAGCAGTGAGAGGCGGGTGGAGTCGAGAGTTTAGCTGTGAGAGGCGGTTAGAGTCGAGAGTCGAGCTGTGAGAGGCGGGAGGAGTCGAGAGTTTAGCTGTGAGAGGCGGTGGAGTCAAGAGTCGAGCTGTGAGAGGCGGTTAGAGTCGAGAGTCGAGCTGTGAGAGGCGGGTGGAGTCGAGAGTTTAGCTGTGAGAGGCGGTTAGAGTCGAGAGTCGAGCTGTGAGAGGCGGGTGGAGTCGAGAGTTTAGCTGTGGGAGGCGGGTGGAGTCGAGAGTCGAGCTGTGAGAGGTGGGTGGAGTCGAGAGTTTAGCTGTGAGATGCGGTGGAGTCAAGAGTCGAGCTGTGAGAGGCGGTTAGAGTCGAGAGTCGAGCTGTGAGAGGCAGGTGGAGTCGAGAGTTTAGCTGTGAGAGGCGGGTAGAGTCAAGAGTCGAGCTGTGAGAGGCGGTTAGAGTCGAGAGTCGAGCTGTGAGAGGCGGGTAGAGTCGAGAGTCGAGGCACTCACTGCAGTAGGGCTTTGGTCTTGCGCGAGGGGTCGTCGGGCCGGTAGTGACGGTACTCCTCCGCCTCTTTGTCCAACGCCAGCAGCTGCGACTGCAGTTTACTACGGAAGGCCGGCAGAGTGTCCCGGATGTGGTTGGTCAGTTGCTGTGAAACACAAATTAAACAGTTAAACTGAAGCGTTTGCATTGCAACTAAAAGTCAAGAGCATATAATCAGGTTATGAATGGTGTTTCAGAGCAGTTCTTCAGTATCTGGAGTCACATGACAGAGCTTGATTGACTGACTGCAGCCGTACCTGATTGAGGGCCTTCTGCAGGTATGGCGTTCCCATTGTGTCCGCCAGGTGCCTGTAGGACGGGTGAGAGAGGAAGAACTTCCTCTCCGCTGCCAGAGCCGTTTTGATGTCCTTCTTCCCGTCGATGTCTTTCTGACTGCGGTTCACCACCCCAATATAACCTGGGAGATTGAGCATCAGACACCATTACTCAGGAATTTGAAAAGAATAAAAGTGACTGAATCTAATAGCTTAGCACACTTAGTGGACAAGATGTAAGTTTTTGGGCTGAAAACACACAAGCGTTTAGTAAATTCACCCCATAAAGAGACACAGAGAGGCTGCAATGGCTTGCGATGTAGGCTTCAGGTTACATTTTGTAATTTTAGAACAAGAAACCATGAGCTGTCGGGGCAAAAGCGAGCTGCTAGTGTGTATCAGGACCAGTCGCGTTTCCACTGTCACTTCCGGGGTTTGATCGGGCCTCGTTGGTACTTGTTCGGGGACAACGGCCAGGGCATTTAAAAAAAAAATTCAGCTAAAAACTCACTTTCAGACACCAGCGAGTGTTTGAAATAAGTTCCTTACGATCCTATGGGCATTCTGATCACAGTATGAAGCAGAAATATGTTTATAAGCACTGCTAAAGGCTACTTGCTAACCATTGTGATAATACATTTATGGAAAATACCAGATTTGTATTTATGGAAAATGCCAAATATCGATGCGTCTTTATCCTGAAGGAATCGTAAGTCTTTAAGTAAAGACTAAATGTTTGCTTCTGTCGTGATCATTTTGTGATCTAGCAAGTTTTCAGTTAGCTGGTGAAGCGGGGAGGTTGTGTGATGTCGTTCTATTGAGGCGTTTTAGGGCGTATAAGCGGGGCTACTAGCCCGACAGTGGAAACACATGTTGAGTTTGGGCTCTGTGCTTGAGGTCCGAGGCTTTTGGCCCCGCTCGGAAAAGGTAAGACTTTAGACGTGAAGAAAGGTGGTTCTTACCCCTGCGTAGTGGCAGGAGCTTGTTCTCCAGAACATCTCGAGCGTCCGTCCCTTCATCCATCAGATCTAGTTTCGTGATCACACCGATCGTCCTCTGGCCTGTAAAGACGCACAGTCAAGAGATCACATGACTTCTGCGTTGATCAGCACACAACTGTACAAACACTGATAAAACTAAACCACTGTACTGTGGTTACGGGTTTTGTATCAGGTATTAATGCCTCTGTTTTACCAGTAGACCACTCAATAAGTCTTCAACTTATTGACTTAAACATGAGGAAATCATTTGTAATTTTGTAATTTTTTTAAAATTGAGTAAGATACCCAACCATGGGCCAAGATTTACTAACAGCTTGTGTTCGCGCAAACCCTCTTCTGGCGATATAAAACCACTGTCAGGATTTACTAAAGACACAGTGAGAAATTAGCGCTGAAAATTTTTGTGACTGACCTCATTACATATGCCTTTGTAGGAGTTTCCTTCTCACACTGTATATTTATGAGAGGAGAGTATTTAAATAAATCTCAAAATGTGCTTTGATAAGGTTTACTAGTACCTGTGCCATTATTTATCGCCAAGAAAAGCATGTCTGAACCCATTTAGAGCTTGACATGCTGAGATAGTAGCTGTAGGAGGGAGAACCGCAGAGAACAGAGAGCGTGTGATAGAAGAGAGAGGATCTTCACCACTCCTCTTCATTTATTCGAGATGCCAGAGGAAGACATTATCTGAACATATCGTTTTCCAAGCCACGTTATTTTTCATCTACATCACCCGCACCTGATTATCATGGGCTCTGCCTGTTTGGGACCCTACGCTCATGTGCCTGTTCAGTGAATCCGGCCCGTGTGTGTCTCACACACCCTGTGGGTCGAGGTCTTTGGCCAGTTTGAGAGCGTCGGAGTTGGCCAGATCAGTGTGTGTGTGTGTGTGTGTGTGTGTCACACACCCTGTGGGTCGAGGTCTTTGGCCAGTTTGAGCGCGTCGGAGTTGGCCAGATCAGTGTGTGTGTGTGTGTGTGTGTGTGTGTGTGTGTGTCACACACCCTGTGGGTCGAGGTCTTTGGCCAGTTTGAGCGCGTCGGAGTTGGCCAGATCAGTGTGTGTGTGTGTGTGTGTGTGTGTCACACACCCTGTGGGTCGAGGTCTTTGGCCAGTTTGAGCGCGTCGGAGTTGGCCAGATCAGTGTGTGTGTGTGTGTGTGTGTGTGTGTGTGTGTGTCACACACCCTGTGGGTCGAGGTCTTTGGCCAGTTTGAGCGCGTCGGAGTTGGCCAGGTCAGTGTGTGTGTGTGTGTGTGTGTGTGTGTGTGTGTGTGTCACACACCCTGTGGGTCGAGGTCTTTGGCCAGTTTGAGCGCGTCGGAGTTGGCCAGATCAGTGTGTGTGTGTGTGTGTGTGTGTGTCACACACCCTGTGGGTCGAGGTCTTTGGCCAGTTTGAGCGCGTCGGAGTTGGCCAGATCAGTGTGTGTGTGTGTGTGTGTGTGTGTGTCACACACCCTGTGGGTCGAGGTCTTTGGGCAGTTTGAGCGCGTCGGAGTTGGCCAGATCAGTGTGTGTGTGTGTGTGTGTGTGTGTGTGTGTCACACACCCTGTGGGTCGAGGTCTTTGGCCAGTTTGAGAGCGTCAGAGTTGGCCAGATCAGTGTGTGTGTGTGTGTGTGTGTGTGTGTGTGTGTCACACACCCTGTGGGTCGAGGTCTTTGGCCAGTTTGAGCGCGTCGGAGTTGGCCAGATCAGTGTGTGTGTGTGTGTGTGTGTGTGTGTGTGTCACACACCCTGTGGGTCGAGGTCTTTGGCCAGTTTGAGAGCGTCGGAGTTGGCCAGATCAGTGTGTGTGTGTGTGTGTGTGTGTGTGTGTGTCACACACCCTGTGGGTCGAGGTCTTTGGCCAGTTTGAGCGCGTCGGAGTTGGCCAGATCAGTGTGTGTGTGTGTGTGTGTGTGTGTCACACACCCTGTGGGTCGAGGTCTTTGGCCAGTTTGAGCGCGTCGGAGTTGGCCAGGTCAGTGTGTGTGTGTGTGTGTGTGTGTGTGTGTCACACACCCTGTGGGTCGAGGTCTTTGGCCAGTTTGAGCGCGTCGGAGTTGGCCAGATCAGTGTGTGTGTGTGTGTGTGTGTGTGTGTGTGTGTCACACACCCTGTGGGTCGAGGTCTTTGGCCAGTTTGAGCGCGTCGGAGTTGGCCAGATCAGTGTGTGTGTGTGTGTGTGTGTCACACACCCTGTGGGTCGAGGTCTTTGGCCAGTTTGAGCGCGTCGGAGTTGGCCAGGTCAGTGTTGGCCGGGGTGACGGCCAGGATTAGACAGCTCTCTCGGGAAATGAACTGCATGATCATGTCTCGGATCTGCTGCTCGATGTCCACCGGCTGGTCGCCCACTGGCACTTTAGTGATGCCAGGCAGGTCAATGAGTGTCAGATTCAGCACTGCACAGAGAGAAGAGGACAGATGGAGTGAGTCGTGACCAGCAGAGAAACCTAACAAACACTGAAAGAGTAATGCTAGAACCATAACACATAGTCAGTCTTTCTAACCTCTGACAACTCAGTCTACCTGTACACTCCCTTAGATCAAAGATTAGTTATGTTTGGGGGTGTCACAATACATCGCAATACAAAAATGCATCAATATGTATCGTGGATAGTGACAATGTGTATTGTGGATAGTTCACCTAAAATGAAAATTCATGTTTTCAGAGTTTATGTGTCAGTACTACATTAAACTACTATATTTAATGTGGAATATAATGTACTGTATAATAATGCAATGAGAGATATTTGTGGGTCCTGATAATGTAAAATGTCTGATGTGACCAGTAAAAAGTGGCCTACATTATTTTAATTATATCTAGTCAGTGACAGAGATCAAGCATATTCGTCTACAATAATTCTGTATTTTCAGCTTCAGAATCATGAATATGTTTATTCTGGTGTCTCTATTGTCCTGTGCTTTGGGTTTCCAACACCAAGCCCAATCCTATTCATTTACACACACAATGTAATACCAAATTTAACATTTTAATTAACTGTACATTTTTTGTTAACCTTTAATCACGTCTTGGAGTATCACAATAATATCGTTTTGTGAGTTCAGTATTGTGATATTCATCGAATCGTGTCATGAGGGAATCTTTACACCCCTAGTTATGTTATATTTTATGTGAAATCCAAATGTGCTTGACTGTGTGAATACAAAATCTTGAACCCAAAAGACTTTGAACCCAAAAGACACAGTTATCCTCACAACTGTGTTCATGGGCGTAGATTACGCGGGCGTAGATTAGCGTTTCCCCCCCACTTTTTATAAAATGTAAATTCGTCCCCCGCACTTTTTCATAGGGCAAAATGTGTCTATGACAAGCTGAGGTTTCCGCGGGTGTGTATAGCCTGCCCTACATCGAGATTTAAAATCCAAAGAGTCAAGGATAGTCTATCTACATACGTGACTTTCACGCTTCCATGGTAATCATCAGTCACTCGTGCATTAGCTTACGACACGCCCATGCTCGCACCCGCGCCAAATCCATCAGTTTCATAGAGTTCAAAACGGCAAAAAAACTCTTCACTCCTTTTTCACGAAAAAGTCAAGAACTGTAAGTAAGTTTTCATGTGGTATCCGAATTGTGTTGCACAATGATGAATAACTCTGCCTATTTCTCTTGTTGAATAATTAACAAGTTTTGTTGTAAATTGAAAACATTCACTATACCTGCACAAACGTGCACTATTTTCAATCTTTTTTTATTCGTAATGTCTTTTATTTTCACAGATATGTTATCAAAGCCCTTCAAATTAGAATAAACATGGTGATTGTTAATGCTGAATTTGTATGTTCATGCATTAACAGCCACGATCTGCTTGAATCAGGCAATAACATGTGTAGACTATGATGTTTACCATAATTCGGTAACACTTTACAATTAGATAAAAAAGTTTGTAGACAAACTTTAAGTTCTCTTGAAAAGCCTAACTAGAAAGTTTGAAGTATTTTTAAAAGCTTGACGTTTGAAGGTTTTCAATTGGAAAGTTTTAGTTTAGTAAGACAGACTTTAAGCTATTAAGGAAATGTTATTTTGCCAAAAGAAGAACTTTTATTTTTAGTAAATGTTATTTTTAAATCAGCCTACTTCAGTTTGATATTAACCATATTATCATGCTTAACAGTAACACTTATAATTTGAATAATTGTAATGCGATGATCAGATATCTAAATCAGAGAATATCATATGTTTGGCCGGTTGACGGGTGAATTATTTATTTTTAACAGTGGATTCGGGGGACTCAAAGTGCACCAGATTAATGAATTTATCTTTAAAATGTACAAAATTTTCTTACAGGGGGGCATGACCCCGGACCCCCTAGAAGTACCGAGATCCACCTACAAAAATACTGTGGGAAACACAGTAGGCTAAATGATGGTCTACGAAAAATAAAAATGTTATTATCTAATTAAAATACATGATCAGGATTTTACCACATCCGCCTCGTTTTAAGCCAGGAAAAACCCTGCGTGTGAAATATAAAGTACTGAACATCTGCATTTCTTTCTTTCTGTTTTTTTCCTTTAAAAATAAATAGCATATTAAGCCAATTAACCTGTCAACAAAAGTCTAAAAAAAAAATGGTATTACACTTGACATTCTGTCCCCCTCACTTTTGAAATGATGGCTACGCCCATGACTATGTTCCTTTCTTGAAAGAAATGGTATCTGCGAGGATTTTCAGTCCGGATTTAGGCCGTATCATAGCACTGAGACAGCTCTCATTAGAGTCACAAATGATTTGCTCTTATCATCTGATCGTGGTTGTATCTCTCTATTAGTGTTACTCGATCTTAGTGCTGCATTTGACACCAATGACCACAACATTCTTTTAAATAGACTAGAAAACTATGTTGGCATTAGTGGAATTGCACTAGCATGTTTTAAATCATATTTATCTGACCGCTATCAGTTTGTAGCAGTAAATGAAGAGATGTCTTATCGATCACAAGTTCAGTATGGTGTACCACAAGGCTCAGTACTAGGACCGCTGCTGTTCACTCTGTACATGCTACCTTTAGGAGATATTATTAGGAAGCATGGCATTAGTTTTCACTGTTATGCTGATGATACTCAGCTGTATATTTCTTCAAGCCCTGACGAAACTTACCAATTCACAAAATTAACAGAATGCATAGCTGATATAAAAAATTGGATGACTAGTAATTTCCTACTACTAAATTCTGAAAAAACAGAGATTCTAATTATTGGACAAAAAACTTCCACACGTAATAACCTAGAATACTGTCTAACACTTGATGGCTCCTCTGTTAAGTCTTCGTCGTCGGTTAGGAACCTGGGTGTGTGTGTGTGTGTGTGTGCTCTTTGATACCAATCTTTCATTTGAAAGTCACGTGTCTAGTATCTGTAAAACCGCATTTTTCCATCTTAAAAATATATCTAAATTACGTCATATGCTCTCATTGACAAATGCGGAACAACTAGTTCATGCGTTCATGACATCAAGGCTAGATTATTGTAATGCTCTACTGGGTGGTTGCCCTGCACGCTTAATAAACAAACTACAGCTGGTTCAAAACGCAGCCGCTAGAGTTCTTACCAGAACCAGGAAGTATGACCATATTATCCCAGTTCTGTCAACACTGCATTGGCTCCCTATTAAACATCCTATAAATTTTAAAATATTGCTGATTACTTACAAAGCACTAAATGGTTTAGCTCCGCAGTACTTGAGCGAGCTCTTAACGCATTATAGTCCTTCACGTCTATTGCGATCTCAAAGTTCTGGCCAGTTGATAATACCTAGAATATCTAAATCGACTGCTGGCGGTAGATCCTTTTCCTATTTAGCACCAAAACTTTGGAACAATCTTCCTAACATTGTCCGGGAAGCAGACACAGTCTGTCAGTTCAAATCTAGACTAAAAACTAGGGCTGGGCAAGTTAACGCATTATTATCGCGTTAACGCATTTATTAATTAATGCCGACAATTTTTTTATCGCACGTTAACGCAGTTTTTTTATTATTATTTTGAAAGTCCGTTGCTCACTGGCTCTGAATAAACATAGGCCTACAGTCAAACCATGATCACAGGAGGGGTGGGATGTTGGTCAGCCAGCAAATAACCCACCCAAACAAGCAGTGGAGAGAGGCAGGTTCTCTCTGGTGAACAGTTAAAGGGTTGCGCTCCGCGAGTGAATGACAGGCGCTCTATGGATAGTACCTATAAACCCTATAGATAATAACTATTTAGATTCTGGAAACTCACTAACAGCGAGCCGAGGATCAGTCTCTCTTCTAATGATTTGTTTTGCGCGTCCTTTATAAATAGTTATAGACAATTCAACTTCGGCAACGAGCGGGCGCGGGCGCGTGCGTGAGGCGAGCATGACCGCAACAGTTTCACAGGAACGCACCCGCTTGTCGCTGCACCTTGTGCTCGACCACTTCACCTCACTCTTGGCTGATTTATACTTCTGCGTCGGACTTACGCCGAAGACTATACGCTATAGACTACGCGTTGGTTTTCATTTATATCTCTGCGTCGTTGTCCGCGTTGACGCACAATTACACATGCAGAGGGAGCATGTGAAACCCAGGGAGCGGTTCTAGCAATCACAGCGCTTGCGGTACGCGTAGAATTGACGTTACATTTTTGGAGAGGTGCACGTCAGGGTACGCCGAAGTGTACGCGCGCTACACAGCCACGGCGTGAGTATAAAGTATAAATTGTTTTTTTACTCTGTTTAATGTAATCTTACGTGGGAAACCATGGCATGACCAAACCTAAGCTACTATAAGTAACGTTGGTCGACTTATATCTGTAGTAGTGATCATGACCTCTGACTACTACATAGACTGTTTCTGCTGCTCCCTGATAAAAGATACCTGTTGATACCTGTTCAGAAAAAAACAAGAAAACTGGACTCGTTTTAACAAACTAGATAAAAGGTAATGCCCTGGCAGTGGCAAATAGCTTTGTTTAAATATTTGATTTGATTACATTAATGTTTAAGTTGAGATTTGAGATTACTGTGTAAAGGGAATACTGCTGGTATAAAAGCACCTTATTTGTTTAAAGTTATTGCACTTAAGTGTATATAGCAGTACATTTAAATCAAAAGTGCGCAATACACTACTTTAGAAGTCATTATTCAATTTTGCGAATAACAATGCGATTAATCGCGATTAATCGCAAGAAAATCAGGCGATTAATCGCGATTAAAAATTTTAATCGTTGCCCAGCACTACTAAAAACACATCTCTTTGACCTAGCATACACATAACACATTATAGACTTCTATAATTCAATATTAGGCTACATAGATTAGGTCAGCCGGAACTGGGAACACTTCCCTTAAATCCTGATGTACTCGTTACATCATAAGAAGAATGGCATCTACGCTAATTTTAGTGTCTTTGTTTATCCCGAGGTTTTCCTCGAAAACAAAATAAAATTCTACATCAAAATTTATAGACAAGACAAGTAGTTTGTTTAGGTATGGTTTGTAAGGAATTACAAACCTGCGCACATATATTCAAATGCACATAACTATAGAATCAATTCTTAATGCGCATGTGAACGCCATCAGCGTCTATCACAGGTTCAGTTTAAAGTCTGTTTAGAGAGAACGGTGTCGTCTTAGCGGCCCCTAATTTAATAACAAATGATCATTTAGACGGAAGTGAATCAATCAAAACTAACTTTAGCTGGAAAAAACATTATTCAAGAACCACTATAAAACCAAACCAATCTCTGTTACCTTAAATTATATGTTTATCTCTGTAAAGCTGCTTTGAAACAATCTACATTGTTAAAAGCGCTATATAAATGAGGATGACTTGACTTGACTTTTTAAGAAATGGTCTCTGATTTATTTTTTGCTCAATCTGCACTGACGGCTGTTTCAGCAGAGTACATGTATGTTCATCAGTATGTTCCAGTACCGTGTGGGGAGAAAACCCTCAGGTTGATGGGAACGGGGGAAATGCCCTTATTGGCCCCAGTAACGCGGTCCGTCTCGGCCTCGATCTCCTGACGCACCTCATCGAAATCCGTGAACTTCTTCCCTTTGCAGTGCAGGAACTCAGCCCACTCTGTAGAGCCACCATGACACGGGACACACAGATACACACGCATGTTAATCGCTCTCTGCCTGAGACACTGAGTGCTGTGGAGACGTGGCTTCACCTGTGTTGGAGTTCACGAGCTGCAGAACCAGAGGCCTGCGAGTGACAATGCCAGATCCACGAGGAAGGAAATCCCTGCGGGAAACACAGAACCGTGTCACTGGCTACAAGTGTCTGTGCACTTTATACTCTACTGTTACAGGGGTAAATCAGTGGACCGGTTAATCAGACCACATTATAGCGGTGCCTGCTTGTCTGGTTAACACTAAGATCATTTACTGTTTCCGGTGTTTTTAGTCAGTGTGTGAATGGGCAATTAAACCTCACTGATGGCCTTGTTAAAGAATAATGAAGAATACTCCAATACTTCCACTGTTTTTGAGTGAATTTTGTTTTAAGTGTTTCATATAATTTCAGGCATGCTGTGTATTTTTCTGTCAGTAAACTGGATTGTGTCATCCATGCATATCGGCCACCCGACCGGATCGGATATGGCATCAGCCACTAAAAGACACACTGGTTGATGGCTCTCATTATAGTATTGGGATTCTTTGGAATTGTCTTCCTGGAACTGTTCAAGACTCAGACTGAAGATCTCTGTACCAGACATACGTCTAACTTCTGTCTCAAGCTTGCAGTTACACAGCATTAGTCAGAAACACTGCGTCACAAATACTCAAGAGATTTGATTTAAACTACAAAAATCACTCACATTAGCATGATCTGGTTTGTTTCTCGCCTCTCCTACAGCTGCTTACAGTCAGTACTGTTGGGTTAATGATGGACCTCAATGACTTTACCCTAAAACACCATCTTATATATTACGTTTTTAATTTATTCAATGAACACAAGATTAATGGTATTTGTAAAAAACGACATCCTTTTTTTATTATTTCTTGCCACTGTCATCATTGTCTCGCACTCTTGGGACGTTAAGGGATAATTCTCTGTAAAGATGCTTCAAAATAACATGTATTGTGAAAACGCTATACAAATCTAACTGACTTGACTTGATTGCCATTTACTGTTATATATAATTCACACTGATGTTTTTAACATAGTCAAGTAATTTCTAGGAAAATAAAATAAAATAAATCAAGCTTTGTTATCATCCAATAGTGACAGTACAGTAAAATCAATAATATTACTTAACATTAAGTGTCTTTTAAACCCCAACTTAACAAGCCAGAGGGCTACTAGTGATCATCTGGGTTATTTATATGTGTGTGAGTGTTTGTGTGTTATGCAATGTGTTTTCTTTCCTTTTCTCCTCTTTTAGGCTTTAGTTTTGTTTATATTTAACCCCTTTAGCATAAGTGAAGTAGTAGGTAGCAGTGCATGTTATTTATTGTTTATTTATTAAGTTACTTAACTGCTCTTTTAAAGTTTTCTGTGAATCTTCAACCACTCTGTATAGTACTGAGAGAGCTATAGTACTCAAATGTCCTCTAATTCAGGAGTCTTTGACCTTAGTGCTGTTTATTATAACCCTCATTCATCTGTCCATTACTGCTGTCATCCAACAGGTGACATCTTATATCAGTTAAAGGCAGGTATGTGTCTGTATTAACAAACAAAAGTCCCACGCTGCCTCAGTTTCCAGAGGTGTACCCCAGGGTTCACTCCTCGGACCTCTCCTATTCCTGATTTAAACCCTGAAATCATCCTAGTTGAGCCCAAATTCTCACTCAGGTTAGGCCTTTACGTACTGATACACAACTTGTGAGTGATATTCTATTTTATTGCCCACATAAACCACTTTGTAACGTTCTTGCCAGTTTTATCGTTTTATGATCACGATCTTGATTCAAACACCCACATCATCTTATTCCTAAATGACAGCGATTCATCTCTGCTTATTAAACCTTTGACAAGTCGGATCACAGGAACATTGAGATCTGTGTTCTGATTCGGAGAGAGCCGTTGTCATGTATCGTATGAAACAGCTGCACAAACAGTCTTTTCAAGCACACAACATCATTACTTCTGTGCTACAATAATTCAGATTAAAAGTTTTATGATATAAACACAGATGACTACATTAGCGTAAATCACCTTTTGAAAGTAACTCATAGCTTCAAATAATAACTGTATCATTACGGTCAGGGGGTTGAAGATTCATCAAGGGAAAATTAAATGCTTGAGGGAGAAGGGACAAGGGCCTCGCATTGATCAGTACTTCTTACGAAGTCAGTCAAGTCAGTCGAATGAAATCCAGCGACAGGAAGCAAACCACAGTTCGCAGGATATCAGTACCCCTGTCATAGAGGAGATGAGGGTTTGCACAGTTAGTGATGAACACATTGATACTTGTGAACCCGGTCAGACTAACCAGCATAAGAGAGAAAATAACCTCAACGGGCATAGGCCTGGAGTTAGATGGCCAAGAGCTTGTGAGAAAACTGCATGGGACACGGTAAACACAGATCTCTGAAAAGAAGCTGGATAAATTTGGGGACATCATTTACGCATATGGAAGTGAGAGGTTTGGTGTGGAAAAAAGGAAGGAAAAAGTACAAACTACTCCTGCTGTATCTAGACGGCAGCAGAAAATTGAAGGGTTAGTTAGAGAAAGGAGACAGCTGAAGAAGCAATGGAAAAAAGCAGAACAAAGTCAGAAGGAGGGACTCAATCTCTTACAAAAGGCCATAAAAGATAAGCTTGCAACATTACGCAGAGCTGAGCGCCTACGGAAACGCTACAAAAAGAAAGATCGTGCGAGGGCTAATTTCTATAAAGACCCATTCAAATTCGTAAAGAAGTTATTCACCAGTGAGAAGAATGGCACTTTAAAAGCATCTAGGGTTGAGCTAGAGAGATATTTGGAGGAAACGCATACAGATGCAAAAAGGCATGAGCCTATGTCAATTCCGTCAGATATCCCACCTATCAATCCACCAGAATACCAAATGGAGGTCTGTGCACCTAAGTGGAAAGAGATAGAGCAGGTTGTGAGAAAGGCAAGGGCTTCATCATCTCCAGGGCCTAATGGAGTTCCGTACAGAGTGTACAAGAGTGCTTCAGGAGTTCTGCGAATTCTGTGGAAATTGATAAAAGTGGCATGGGAAAAACAGGTTGTACCTAGAGCATGGCGCCGAGCAGGTGGAGTCTTTATACCTAAAGAAAAAGATGCTACAAGCATCAGTCAGTTTCGTCCTATTTCACTATTAAACGTCGAAGGTAAGATTTTCTTCAGCATTATTGCGCAGAGATTGTCAACCTACCTATTAAAGAATGGCTTCATAGACACTTCAGTTCAAAAAGCGGGCATTCCAGGGTTCTCAGGATGCTTAGAACACATCAATGTTATCTGGCAACGAATTCAATCAGCTAAAAAGGAGAGGAAGGAGCTCCATGTGACATTCCTGGATTTGGCGAATGCATATGGTTCAGTGCCACATGAGCTTCTTTGGGCAGCATTTGATTTTTTTAGAGTACCAATGTCAATAACAAATTAAGTGAAAGCCTATTTTGGAGATTTGCAATTTAGTTTCTCAACTCCAAAATTCAGCACCGCATGGCAATGCTTAGAGGTTGGAATAATGGCAGGATGCACCATTTCTCCACTGGCTTTTACCATGGCAATGGAAGTAATCATTAGGGCATCAAGATGGGTAGTAGGAGGAGAGCGCTTGGCTTCTGGGATGCGACTACCACCAATCAGAGCATACATGGATGACATGACAACCATGACTACAACAGTAGCCTGCACTAATCGGTTATTGGGGAACTTAACAGATAATATCGAATGGGCACGAATGCAATTTAAGCCCTCTAAATCAAGGAGCATCTAGATAGTTAAAGGAAAGGTAGTAGATAAAACATTCTTCATTAATGGTGAGGCAATACCAACAGTTTCTGAGAAGCCAGTGAAGAGTCTTGGGAGATGGTACGATGGGGATCTAAAGGACACAGTTCGAGTGGGAGAAGTTAGACGACAAGCAGTGGAAGGGTTGAAGAGCATAAACAGCTGTGCTCTACCAGGCAAACTAAAACTCTGGTGCTTTCAGTTTGGTCTACTGCCAAGGTTGCTGTGGCCACTGACTGTGTACAAGGTTTCTTTGACAACAGTGGATAAGCTGGAAGCGTTAATAAGTTCATACATCAGGAAATGGTTGGGAGTTCCACGTTGCCTCAGCAGAGTGGGACTTTATAGTAAAGGAGTATTGCAGCTGCCAGTCTCTGCTTTAACCAAGGAGTTTAAGTGTGCCAAGGTCAGACTGGAAATGACTTTAGCAGAGTCACGCGACAAATGTGTAAGGGAGGCAGCCCCTGTGGTAAAAACTGGTAGAAAGTGGTCAGCAAAGAAATCTGTAGTAGAGGCAAAGGCTGACCTTCAAATTGGGGATATCGTGGGACAGGTACAGCATGGAAGAGGGGGTTTTGGGCTCAGTTTAGCTCCTCCTAAATGGCACAAGGCAGGCCCAGCTCAAAGGAGGAAGCTGGTAGTCAACTAGGTGCGAAAGCAGGAGGAGAGGATGAGATGTATAAAGGCCATTTCCCAGGCCAAGCAGGGAGAGTGGATGAGAAGGGAGAGTGTGGAACAACGCAAAATGGGCTGGCAAGACCTTTGGTCAATGGAAGAGAGTAGGATCAGTTTCCTTATTAGGTCAACATATGATGTTCTCCCATCACCGCAGAACCTAAACCTCTGAGTAGGAGAGGATCCCTCTTGTCCTTTGTGTTCATCACCTGCCACATTAAGGCACATTTTGACAGGATGTAAGGTGGCTCTTAGCCAAGGTCGGTTTACTTGGCGCTATGACCAAGTACTGCGATGTTTGGCTTTAGCATTGGAAGGCAAGCGTAGTATGACCAATAAGTTGCCGCCTGTTCTAGCAAAACATTACACGCAGAAGACAATATTCCTCCGCCCAGGCGAGCAACCACCAAGAAAAGGTGCTAACACCAATTCTCGCCCAGGACAACTGGAAGCTGCTAGGGACTGGAAGATGCTGGCTGATCTTGATCAACGGCTTATTTTTCCACCTGAGATTGCCACCACTAACCTACGACCAGATATTGTTTTGTGGTCTGGATCAGCACGCATTGTTCAACTGATAGAGTTAACAGTGCCATGGGAGGATGCGGTAGATGAGGCATATGAGAGGAAGAAACTGCGGTATGCTCATCTGGCCACTGAAGCAGAACAGCGAGGATGGAGAGTCCAGGTTTATCCAGTGGAAGTGGGCTGTCGAGGTTTTGTGGCACACTCTACAACCCGGTTCCTCAGAGACGTCGGATTCAGTGGCCAGGAGTTGCGTCGCACAGTAAAGAACTTATCTGAAGCAGCAGAAAGGAGCAGCAACTGGCTGTGGTTGAGATGGAAAGATTCTAGCTGGCTGTGTACAGGCCGCCACGCTACGGTTTCGTAGAATTCTTGAAAACTTGAAGAGTCTGTTGGTTTATTTGTATAGGTTGTATAGTATTTACAGTCATTACGTTCCTGTGTATATTGCGTGAATGACGGGTGGTTGGGCAGATACTGTGTTTTGCGGTAGGTGGTATGCCATACGGAACCGTTGCCACTGAAACTGCATATTAACGCACCAGTGGGGCTCGACAGCCTTAGTCAAACGGGTTGGCGCGTATGGTTGGGTTGCGGAGAGATTGTGAGATTGTGGTTAGGTCTCAGCAGCAGGAGGGATGTAGAGGTCAGTAAGCTGGGCTGAGTTGAGTGGGGGACGGAGGGGGGTGACTCTGGGACGCCAGAGTCACTGTCGAGCCCTCTTGAGGTGTCGTGGGCTAGTCGACGAAACACTGAGGATGGAAGGTGCCCACTTGAAGACCCTAGAGATGTCCCCTACTCAGCTCAATCCAGACGGTTGTCATGGGGGGACCGCACTGTGGTTGCAGCCGTTGTGTGTGCTGACGCGTGTTAACACTAGACAGAAGGAGAGCTACATCACCATATGGAAAGAAGCGTAAATGGATGGAGAAGCATAGGTTACTGTAAAGCTATGTCTTAGTTGGTGCTTATCTTGGCGAAAGCCGAGTACAAATCAGCATGAAGTTTTTAACATCTACTCTCGTGTAATGGAAATCAAATAATTACAGAATTCCACCAGTAGGTGGCGACACATTCTTGAGCAATCGTTGTTCAAAAAACGCTGATTCATCTAGTAATGAAACAAGTGACATCTTTACGAGTGAGTAATTGAATCATTCATTCAAACTGATTTAAAAATAAATAAATACTAATAATTTCAATTAATTTAATATTTTTAAATACACTGCAGCAATTAACATTTTATCTGAACCAGTCAATTATTATCTCTATTTTAAACAGAAAAAAATGTGATTCTCAATTTATACCGAATCTTGCAGCTCTACTTTCAAAGCAATCATACATACGTTTATTATCATTTATTAATTATTATTCATACCATTCCGCTGTGTTACTTAACTTACGTGCTGCATACTTTACTGTTTCCTACACTGATGATTACTATAGATAAAGCTCAATCAGAACTCAGTACTGCCTTATTAGGTAGCAGGTTATGTATATTATAGCTACTAATATAATAAATGTAGTCATTTGACTGTCATTACCCTCTCTTATGAAAATTAACCTTGGTTTTATAATAGTAAAAGTGTAGTAACCATAGTTTTTTGGCAGATTGATTAACATTTGTATAACCAGAGTTTTACAACAAATACCATGGTTAATTTGATATGGTTTAACTATAATAACCATATTTTTTTGGGTTTTATTTTTAGTAAAACCATGGTTAATTTGTAGTATAACTAAAATAACCTTTTTTTGGTTTTATTTTTAGTAAAACCATGGTGAATTTGTAGTATAACTAAAATAACCTTTTTTTGTTTTTTTAGTAAAACCATGGTTAATTTGTAGTATAACTAAAATAGCCATGTTTTGGTTTATTTTTAGTAAAACCATGATAACCATGTTGTTGTTGTTTTTTTTTTTTTTTTTTTTTTCTGTAAAACCATGATTAATTTCCGTAATGGCTGTGATGGATGTATGTCCATCATCCTCACTCACTTCCCCACGAAGTTCTCCAGCACGGAGCTCTTGCCGGCGCTCTGCCCGCCCACCACCGCGATCTGCGGCAGGTCCAGGTTACAGCTCTGCCCGATGGAGCTGAAGGCGTCCTGGAGCCGGTTCACCAGCGGGATCAGGTCCTCCATGCCCCGGTTCCCCATGATGAGGAGGAGGAGGAAGATGCGGCAGAGTCTGAGGAGCTAGATGAGGAGGAGGAGGAGGAGGACACGCGCATCCAGCTATAGAGACACACACAAACACGCGCATCCAGATAGAGACACGCACACACACACATCCAGATAGAGACACACACACACACAAACATTGCGCAACTGTTTCTGTCCGCGAGCACAGATTGTCAAGGGCACTGGAGAACAGCAGATCCTCAGCATTGCTCCATGATAATATACTGTGTGTATTAAACACGCATTATAAGGGATGCAGGCCTAGATGCATTTATACTGATGACATAAGGGATGAAGATGCATTTAAACCGAGAATAATATGGGATGTGCATGCATTCATAAGGTATGCTCTATGGATGACATTAGGATGTGGATGTTATGATTTAATACGTCATCGGGCCGTCGCCTGCATATAAACTGGCGTTATTGATGCAGGGAAAGACTTACCGTTATCTGTCTCCACCTGAGCCGCCTTGGAGCCGCAACAGCCTTAACGCGCAAACCCTAATCCAGTTACTGGTGCTGACACAAACCCAGACGCGTGTTATTGTCGCTGATCGGAAAACACACATCTGTATGTCACGCTATTTCCTATCGTCTTTCTCTCCGAACACAAATTAATCGCCCTGCAACGCAGCCGCACTCATTACGATGCACTTGGCGCAGGACGCAACCAATCAGCGGCCAATCACAATCACGCGCTCATGAATATTAATCGAGTCCGGCTGCAGTCGCGCGCTCTGTTTACTGGAGCGCTCGGTCACGAAACGTCATTAATATTCATAACCCAAGCCTTCACTCGAGGAGGAACCGCTAATTGGTCAATCTCTAACCAATGTCGTGCCTGTCAACCAATCGGTGAGGAGTACTGGATGAACGTGCCGTCACGCGCGTAATATTCATGAGCAAATCCTCCTCCGCCATAGTGGATTGACACCGAGAAATCATCAAACCTTTCATCTAGAAAACTCTTCTCACACTGGAACAACAGCGACTGGGTTTCTCATATACTGAGGGATATCCCCCACACTGCTGTATTTTAGCGTCGGGTCGACCATCAGTCCGCCTGTAAATCACATTTACACCAGCCTATAGATATCATTAGATAAGAAAGCAGAATTTACATTAATGCACAGTGCAAAGACGGATAATCTGTGATTGAAACACCATTAATAAATTCTGCCGGCATGATATTGAAATATAAGCAGCTGAAAAGCCTGAAGATGATTTGCAGGCCTTCTCTCCTCTTTCATGAAAGATGGCGCTGTTTCCCACGAGAGAAAAGTCTCAAACACTTCTGCTTTATGGATTTTTTTAAATGAAGAATGGGGGGGGGGGGGCTCGTTTATATTCAGTTTGTCTGTTTAATTAAATACTCTTGATTTTTAATGGTTAAAGTCCACGTGAAATTGGACAATAGTTTTTTTTTTGTGGGATACTGCAGTGTTTATTATAAATGATTTATCGATGCAAATCATCTTTATTGTTTTAATAATCTTGAATCAGAATATCTTCTCGTTCCTCTTGCAGCGACATCTCTTCTCTGATGACGATCTAACCAGAAGTATTCTCCTGAAACTCCACGGGAATAAGGCAGGACCTTCTCCTCGCTGCTCAGCTTCTCTGTGCTCGCATCAAAACCAGCAATCTGATCAGAGCTAAAGCTATATACAGTCAGCTTGCTGATCACACGGCCCTTTCTTAGGGAAGCTGCAGATCCCTTTGGCAATAAGTGTTAATCAGTATTTCTCCAAAGCCTCGGGACTGCGTTTAAATGTTCAAAAATGTGAGCTTTTGGCCATAAAAAACTGCAATGACTGCTTTATTCATGGTATTCCTGTGAAAGAAAAGGTTTGTTATTTAGGAGTTTATATAGCGAAGGACCAAAAAGAAAAATGCATTTTTAATTTTCCCGGATTTCCGTACGGATAAACTTCAGAAGAGATTTAACAGTGGCGATAAGAGATCTCTCTCAGGTATCAGGAAGCCTCAAGGCCTCAGGCTTATTAATGCCCCTCAATCTGTCAAAGCCCGTGGCATTATTACCAGATACTCTTTAAGTTTTTGTGGAAAAACTCAATTCATTATATTAGAAAATCCGTTGTAATGAATATTAGTGAAAAGGGTGGTCTTAATATTTTGGATTTTAGTAATGAATTGGTTGAAACAGTTCAGAAAGAACCCAGTGTCTTTATGGAACTTTATTCCTAATTATGTTTTTCCTCAGTTCGTCTGGATTTTCTTCTATTTTATAACTACAAAATTGAAAAACTACCAGCAAACTACTGGTCTTTGATATTTAAGCACAACTTTTCACCTCATAAATATTTTATTTTGAATAACTGTAATATTTTATACATGAATAAATCTATATTTTTTCAGAATTGGTTTGATAAAAATATCTTGTTAGTCAGTCAGTTAATCAATTCTCAAGTGTTGTTGTTTTCATATAAGGAATTCCCAGAGAATCTTCAACAGTTCTGGGTTCAGTCCCATCAGGCGCTCTTGCTTTATTCAGAGGAACTTGATCTCTACTTCCAGTCTCTGAGTTTGGTCAACACTCCTGTAAAGTAAAAGAGATTTCTTTTAAAATAATACAGAAACGCTACCCTGCAAATCACTATCTAAAAAAGTTCATAAAGGATATTTCCTCCAGTTGCTCTTTCTGTGACAACTCTGACGAAACTGTAGTTCATCTTTTTTGGTATTGTCCGTTTACGAAGATCATCTTGTTACTTGCAAAATACCATATTCATGAATATCTAAATGCCAAACCTCTCTTGCTTATATTTGTGAAAGAACTTGAAAAATACCTCAATTAAGTTGTCTGAGAACAAAAAAAGCCTTAAAAACATTATGTTTGTAATTAATGTCCTTTTTCAGTGTCATGTAATTCTCATAAGTTGTCAATGTGTTTCATTTATATTATTCCCCACATTGTTTTTGTTTAGTTTTGTTGTTGTTTTTGTATTCTGTTGTTATCTGTTATTATTTGTGTATTGTTTTAAGCATTAATTTAAAATATATATTTATTGAGAGTGTTTAGATTTATTGAGGATTAAAAAAAAGGAGTGAATGGATTTTTCCATCGTATGGATGTTGTGTTCACACACTGCGAAGACACATTTAAATGCAAACACCATATAAAAGTGAATTTTGCAACTTATGTTTAAATAGGGATATATAAAACTCCCTATTTTTTTAAAATCAGTGTGACAAACTCAATGTCAATGCATTTCATCACATATTTGTGGCCAAATGCTGCTTGAATATGTGTAGAAATTAGATCTGACAGAAATAAGTACAGGGTTTGCTTTAAACAACTTAAGTTTGTTTGGGCTGGGATCATTTAATACAAACTATACTTTAGGTTTAAGTTTAAGCTGCCAGAAGAGAGATAAAATGGGACACTTTTCATTGAAATTTAAAGGGACATTGTGTAGGAATTTGTCCCATCTAGCGGTGAAATTATATTTTGCATTCAAACAAATTGTGCTCTCCAGCGCCTCGCTTTTTCAAACGCCTGTTGCATCTACGGTAGCTGTTATGTACCAAAAAGCTGTGACGGATGTCTTCTAACAGCACTTCATCGAGTTTTCCTTCGGGTGAACAGGTTTGATATTTCAAACAAACTGCAACTCGACACAACGAACAAACAGATGTTTGATAGAATTGAAAGTTTCCAAAGGCAGAGAAGCGACCAAAAAAAGCTTGTAATTTAGACCGTAACATTGACTTAACGTTACCTGTTGAGAAGAAAGCAAGTTCAGCGTCTCTTCTGAAAGCTTTCTCCTGCATCAACTCTTTCCACCTGGAAAAAGCTATCCCGACATTAAACCTTGTTTTTAGCAATCTCCGGTCCTGTGGCTCCACATAAGTGTGGTCCTCCATTATAAATAACAGTGCAGCGTTTTAAACTCGCCGGGTCGTGAAGCGCCTCTCGCTGCCCTGCTCCTCCGGTTCTGCTGCGTTCAGTCACGTGACGCTGGCTCTGAACGAAAACGCCTTGTGGAAACGCGTTGGCCTGGTACTTTTTGACCCTCTCTGCTATTATAGTTTTTCAAGATGGCGGAACGACATGGAAGCCTCCGTGGACCTACCCGTCACATGAATATAAAGATAATAAATTCTTCGTTTACTTTAATTTTTCGTTTATATTACAATCACAATGTAAATGTCTATTTTCACAATCACAATGTAAATTGTGTAAGGATAATTAGACATTTCTCCAAAATAATTTAACATTATTTGTTAGAGAGTCCCTTATGGCACCCTTAAGCCTTTTGAATCATTGTATTGCAGTGTTTTTCGAAGTTATATATATATATATATATTACAACACACTGACATTACACTTTACACATTATATTACATTACACACACACACACACACACACACACACATATATATATATATATATATATATATATATATATATAAGCTGTTTATTTTTTTATACAACAATATACAGGCAATAGAAGACAGAATAAGCATGCATGCATATAGGAAACAACTTTGTTCAAGTATACGCATTCTCTCAACAACAATCTGTGAAGGACAAACATATGCAATAATAATAATAAAAAACAAGAGTGGCTTGAATTATTAATAATTGAAATCAGACAAAACTTCTGCCTTATAATGACATTTTACATGGATATTCAAATTAGAAATTATTCAATGAATATAGGACCAACAATGATTAAAATATATTTTGATAATACATCACAGAACAAGAGATTATGCTATATTCTCGCCAAAATGTTGTATAGATTTGGAGTGCTATTACACTCGTGATCTATCTATTCAGTTTCCTGCAAGGTTACCCTTCCGTCGATGTCGTTGGCTTATGATGGCTGATGAGGTAAGCGCAGAGTAGTGCTTGGGTCACTCTATCATGAATAATTAAAATAGAATTATGTGTTGTGTCATGTTGACACTGCCTGTCGTAACTGTTTGTAATCATTCTCATGACTATTAATGTGGTGATGCACACCTTCGTTCTATTGTACTTATTCATGAGATTGTGAATGAGCGCTTACGACGAGCCTACGTCACCTGGCATCTTCAGTTGGGTGCGCGCCTGTGATGCGCTTCATATAGTAGCCTAAATACAGAGACGGGAATATACTTCTTTCCATGTAACTGTGAAAAACAAACCGCACAAAACATAGCCTACTTTCGGTTTTAATAAACACTGTTACACATATTACGTTGTATACGTTGAAAATAGTTATTTTTTACTTTATTGAAGTTTGTCATAAGTTTGTTGCTTCGCGATTAGCGCGACATCCCGCCATACATCTGTAGCCTATTAAATCAAAATACGGATGCCGTTGGATAAGAGTTGATGTTGTTTCAGAGTTATGAATTATCTCCGACTTACATATTTGGTCATTTAACCCCTGTGATATGACTGTTAACAGCGAGTTATAGCTATGTTACATTGGCTAAGTGAATGTCGTCTTAACCCAAATAAAAAAAAAATCCCTAGAGACGACATGTTATATGGTATAGCGGCATATATTCCAAAAAACTATAAAAGCCGCAGCAGGCTAAGACACGAGGAGATTATACTAAAGACGCCTCACACTGAAGCATTACATCTGATGTTATCTTTATTACTTCGTTTCACCAGCAGCAAGAACAAACACCAATCACTTACTTTGTTAGATGCATTCCATCAATCAAGTGAAGATACATCAAACAGCGCATAGTAACAGATAATAGTGGTAGTAACGTCATTGCCAGTAGTGACGGTCAAAAGAAAGTTTTTCCCCATGCTCACCCTGCAGCCATGCTCCAAACAACCTGCCATCCCACAGGTGAACACACACGCTAATAAATACACACCACACCCCCTCACGGTGCCATAGTTACAAATGACGTCACACCGCGCATGCACATACACAACAATATAGATGGAAAGAGAAATATCACAAAAGACTATGCAAACCCAGTGTATGGCTCCTACATTCCAGCCCCAAATTATTTCATAGTAATAATTAACCACCACCATTACCTTGTGGGAGACAGACACCAATCAGAATATGAAAAATGAACTATTAGTCCATTAAGGTCCAAAAATAACAAGGTTAATTTAAACTGTATAAGATCTTCACTGCCCTTCCGCTTCCTGCAGAAGGCAGACTTTGGTTATGGGTCTGTTCAGATAGCTAATTTTAGTCTTAATCCGTACACTTCGTACCAGTCCATTTTTGTCTAGAACAGTATCCACAATTCTTCCTGTAATCCAAGTATTGCGAGGTGCCATATCATCCACTAGCACAACCAGATCTCCTGAAACAAAGTTTCTTTTTATGGAATTCCACTTCTGGCGCTCCTGAAGTCCAGGAAGGTACTCCTTTACTCCAGCGACGACGAGAATAAACATCCTCCTCTTTGAACAATCCTGGAGGCAATAATGGCTGTGATTTAAGCAGAAGCAGATGATTAGGAGTCAATGCCTCCAAATCTTGAGGATCTGTAGATGCTTTCGTTATTGGACGACTGTTAACAATCGCTTCAGCCTCACAAAATACCGTTGCCAAGCTTTCTTCGTCAAGGATCTGAATCTTAAAGACCGAGTTAAGCCCTCTACGAACTGACCGAATTAATCTTTCCCAAGCACCTCCATGGTGTGATGCTGTTGGGGGATTGAAAACCCATTTGACACCCTTTTGCAACAGTACATCATTTATGAGGTTATGATTCAGATTCTCAATAGCCTGCCTCAATTCACGTTCCGCACCCACAAAATTAGTACCGTTGTCTGAACAAATTTCCAGGACTTGACCACGTCTCGCTATAAACCTTCTGAAACCATTAATGAAGGAGTCCGTGTCTAAAGACGAAAGAACTTCAAGGTGTATGGCCCGTATTGCCAAGCATGTAAAAATGAGCCCATACCTCTTGATCACATTTCTTCCACGTTTAACTTCAAATGGTCCAAAACAGTCCAAACCAACTCGACTGAAAGGAGGCTCATCAGGAGTTATTCTGTTGTGAGGAAGATCAGCCATTTTCTGTTGTCCAGGTGAAGCAGACAGTTTACGACAGAAAACACATTTAGTCAGAACCTTTCTGATGACAACACAGGCACCCGGAATCCAATACTTCTGACGTAAATGAGAAACCATGTGGTTTCGTCCACCATGGCCTGTTTCTTGATGCACATGAGCAAGGATGAGATTAGAAATATGTTGATCTTTAGCCAGTATAACTGGATGTTTCGCCTCAAGTGGCATTGCTGCTCTACTGAGCCGTCCTCCCACCCTAATGAGATCACCATCCAGGATTGGGTTGAGCTTGTAGAGATGACTTGTCCTTCTTACACGCTCTCCTTTCTTCAAATAGGACAGCTCCTCCGAAAACCTTATTTTTTGACAGAAACGGATGATATTTAACTCTGCCATGACCATATCCTCCATGGATAAAACATCCTTTGGTACTTGAGCCTTAACACCTTCCATCCGAACCTGTAGCTTTTTCTCCAGCTGATCAGTACTTAGATCTAAATTAGAAAGTTTTTCTCTCAGCAGCTTTCGATGTCGCACCAAGGATAGGAGCACGGTCTTAAACTTGAGAAGCCAACCAACTGCCCTCTTAAGACGGAACCAGGAGGAAAAGTAACCAATGAGTTTCTCCACCGGACCAACCTGCTCAACTTGAGCAGCGTTCAGCACCACAACTTTGACCTCTGGGTCTCCAGAGAGAGAGCTTTCCAAGGTCTCAGGATTTTCGAGCCACCTGTCCTCAGGCTAATGAAGAAAGTCAGGACCACAGAGCCATGCATCAGTCTTTAAAAATGACTGAACTTTAACACCTCTGGAAGCTAGATCCGCAGGGTTGTTTGATGTATTAACGTACCTCCACTGCGATACGTTAGACGTTTTCAATATTTCAGACACTCTATTTGCTATGAAGATCTCAAATCTAGACGTCTCATTTTTTATGTATTTCAAAACAGAAGTGCTGTCCGTCCAAAAGACCGACTCTTCAAGGTCCATTTGCAGCTCCTTCCTCCACAACTTGTCCATCCTGCTAGCCACCACCGCGGCAGTCAGCTCCATCCGAGGAATAGTGACAGGTTTAAGAGGAGCTATACGTGACTTTCCCATTACAAACGCACTGTGAGTTTGTCCATTATTGTCATGGAACAACAGGTAAGTCACAGTCCCAAACCCTTCCTCACTTGCGTCTGCAAAGTGGTGTAGCTGAGCAGAAACAAGACGACCACAGTCCACAGGTTTTAAACACCTACTGACCTCCCAATTTTCAAGGTCATGAAGGTCTTCCAGCCAAGCCGTCCATTCTTCGACAACAGAAGAGGGCAAAGGATCATCCCATCCCAAACGTCTCCTGCAAAGGTCTTGGAGGATTTCTTTGGCCGACAAAACAACAGGGGCTACGAAACCAAGAGGGTCATAAATCGAACTAACCATGGACAGGATTCCTCTTCTTGTGAGGGGGTGAGTTTTAAGTATGATTTTAAACTTAAATGAATCAGATTCGACACACCACCGCACACCCAAGGCACGCTCAACAGGCAAGGAGTCGTTATCCAGATCCAAATCTTTTACCTCTTTGGCTCGCTCTTCCGGAGGAATTATAGCGAGGACATTACGTCGATTACTAATCCATTTTGTGAGCTTAAACCCACCTTCAGCACATAAGGCACTAAGCTCTTGACATAAAGATACCGCTTCCTCTTCAGAGCCAACAGACACTAGACAATCATCAAAATAGAAATGGTGTAGGATGGTGTTAACTGCCGCAGAACTGAAGCACTTTTGATTGTCTTCAGCACACTTTCTCAAAGCAAAACAAGCGCAACTAGGTGAGGAAGTAGCACCGAACAGATGTACCATCGTTCTGTACTCCACTAATTCCTGACTGCAATCTCCATCGGGCCACCACAGAAATCTCAACAAGTCAGAGTCTTCAGCCGGAACCCTGACCTGATGGAACATGGCCTCTATATCTGCCATAAGCACCACAGGTTCTTTGCGGAATCTTGTGAGGACTCCCACCAACAAATTTGTGAGATCTGGTCCTTGAAACAACTGTGAATTCAGAGATGTCCCCTGGAATGTAACCCCACAATCATAAACTACCCGCAGTTTTTTTTTCTTAGGATGATACACCCCATGGTGGGGTAAATACCACACTCTTCCATCACGACGAGTCAGGTGCTCAGCCGGAACTCTCTCAGCATAGCCATCAGCCAGCATTTTGGACATAAATGCAATGTAGTCAGAGCGAAAAGATGGATCTTTATTCAAGCGTTTTTTAAGACTTAATGCACGCTGTTCTGCAACTGGTTTGTTGTTAGGCATGTTTAGGTACTTTTGTCTTACCGGCAAACCGATACTATAATGACCATCAATGAGCTTGGCAGATTCGGAAACTGACTCAATGAAACGCTTATCCTCTCTCGACAGACCAGGTTGTTCATCCTGTAGATTTTCAGGAAAATCCATCTTCAGTTGCTTTTCCCAGAGCTCATCAAGCCTTGCCACAGAGATGCGATTAACCGTGATGTCGGGCTGCAAATACTGATCACTGATCTGATTATCTCCTCGGAGTGGACCGTTCACGGTCCAACCCAGAATGGTCTTAATTGCATAAGGGCCTCCATTCGCTGCACGAATCACTTCCCATGGTTCCAAAGCTTGAGGGACGTTATTGCCGATCAGAAGGTCTATATCAGCATCGATTTCTGGCATTTTTATATCTCTCAGATGCGACCATCTTTGGAGGTCTTTCGAGCATGGAATATTACCTCGATGAACAGGCATACTCTTCTGAGTAAAAACCTCAGGCAGGCCACAAAAGTTGTCCGATACTAATCCGGCTACTTCCAAGTCTGAAAGCTTATAACTGTCCACCACTTTTTCTTGTCCCATAGTTCTAAAGAGGATTCCCAGTTTCTTTCCATTAAGATTAAGCCGATTCATGAGTCGCTCTGTACAAAACGAAGAAGTACTCCCTGGATCCAAAAACGCATACGTGACAAAAGTCTCTTGCCCTCTCTTGGATCTCACCTGAACAGGCAAACTAGAGAGCGTGCAGTCCTGTCCACCAGCCCCAGTCAAACCACTGGACTGAACTGATACCACAGCACCTTCTCTGGTCATTTCCAAGCCACCGATGGCCTGAGTCAAACTCTTTTGTTTAGCTTTGGGGTCGATATGCAACAACGTAGGATGCCTATAATTGCATTTTCTACATATCAGTCGTTTTCTGCAATCCTTACTCATGTGCCCAACGCACAGGCATCCAAAGCACATACGGTTCTCCTTCAAAAAATACATTTTTTCATCTTGAGTCCTTTTATCCAAAAGAAGACAAACGTCCAAAGAATGTCCAGCTCCACAAAACAAACAAGCTTTCATTGGTGAAATCTTCTCTCTTTTATTCACAGACTCTATTTTCTTCTCAGCAGGTGCTACAGCAGTGGCAAAGCTACTGCCTCTAGCCTTTGAACCAGTTTGAGACTTGACCATTTTTAATTATTTTCTTCCTGTCACATGTGTATCTTGAATATTTCCAAAGAGAGGATCTCTGGCTATTTTAACTTGTCTCTCAACAAACTCCACTATGTCCAAAAATTTAGCTCTACGTCGAAACTTCTCCTGAATATCACCAACCACACTTCTGCAATGATCCCGCAGCTTATAAGGCAGCTTTCTCACAATAATTTGCATATTTGTAGGTACATTCAGATCATTTACGGCGGTCCCCATGGAGTTGCAACATTCCTGTAACATTAGACTGTAGGCCCGTAAAGCCTTGATATCCTCAGCTTTAACCATCGGCCATGAAAGCACCTTATCCATATAAGCGGAGGCTACTTTAAATGGATCGCCAAAATGTTCCTGAAGTAATGACTTTGCCTTAGTGTATCCATGAGACAGGGGCAGATGTTGGCAGCTTCGAACCAAATCCCTGGGCTGGCCTCTTGTATACTGCTCAAGGTAATACAAACAGTCCTTTTGACTTTGTATTCTCCCTTCTATGTTGTGTTCAAATCCTCTTATGAAGGTTTGATACTCCAGTGGATCTCCGTCGAAAACTTGTAAGTCTTGCTTGGGTAACAGGAAAAGTGACTGTTGATCAACCAATAAAGACGTAATTTGATTTTGCCTTTCCAAAACGGTGATAAAACGACGATCAGGATTATTCACGGTTACAGGAGCAGCTTTATAATTAAGGTAAGTGTCTGGTGGATGAAAAGCACCCTCTGATAGAGTGGGGAGACCAGAATTATTTGTGACAGCAGGATGAAAAGATAAAGTGGATGGATCGTCTCTGGTCACAACAGCATGCAGCCCAATTTTGTTGTGTGTCTTAGGCCTCACAGCAGCATAACCTGAAATCAAAGGTTCCTCCACAGTCTCTACCTCCTTCACAACCGATGATCGACCACTAAACTCAGGCACAAATGCTGTGGCGTTCTGACTTAGCTGTGTTCCTACTCCTCTTTTAAGATAGGAGTTCATCCCATCTGATCTCACCGAAGCATGAGACGCACAAGATACTTCTGAAGCCTTGAACACACTTACTTTAGCCATAGATGCTGCCAGCTCCATGTCCAGATCGAGCTCCTCCTTCTTTCTCCTCAACACTTCCTGCTGTTCTTCCAAGGCATGTTTCTGACTCAGCAGCCTTTGGCGAGCCTTAAGAGCAGCGGTCTCAGCCTCAGCCCTTATTCTAGCTGATGATGCAGTAGACATAGATTTACTCACCACCGTACTGCATTTCTTTGACCTCACTGACACATTAGAAATGCTATCACTTGGCCTAATATCATCTTCTACTGTATTTTCCATAATTTTAGATATATGTGCCTCATTAGCATTGGAAACGGTAGATCGTAAACATGGGGCATCAACGCCCTCTACAGGTATGTCTGGAGCATTCAACAGCCATTTATTTGTCTCTTCCACAAAAGCATTTTTATGTTCTTCAACGCTGTCAAACCAAGCTTTTTGTTTTTCCTCATTCAACCTGGTATCACTCAACTCCATTTTATCTACAATATAATCCACAAAAAATATCTGCTAATGACACTTAAACAGCACACTTGAATTAAATTTCCACTCAGAAACAAAATGCGATGCATTGGTCTTTTCCCTCTAACTTATTCACGAAAGCTAAGCTAAACTCAACCCTAGTCTTCTGTGCGTACTAGCGGTGGGTATTTATGTACCTCTATACCGATAGTCTTGAACCAGACTAACCGTCTTAGGACGAGAACTACGGCGGCACTCCCAAGCGCAATGCTTCACCCGCTTGACGCACGAACCAAAATACTACAAAAGGGTAATAAAACAAACAAACAAACCAGTACGATCACCTTATGTGAAAGTACCGCTGAGCCTAGCAGGGAATTTTTTCAATTTCTGACCAGCCATCCATATTGTTTACAGTATACTTTTCAAATACAAATGGCTAGTAAAAAATAAGCATCTATAATAACAGAACATTTGTGAATGAAATAAGTTTTACACGAAACAAATGCGCGTTCACGTCTATCACACAATGTTGAACGATATCAAACCTCCAACGTTAACCAACAATACGTTTGAATCTGCGCTTCGTAAAACTTTCTTTTGACATATTATAGCGGCATATATTCCAAAAAACTATAAAAGCCGCAGCAGGCTAAGACACGAGGAGATTATACTAAAGACGCGTCACACTGAAGCATTACATCTGATGTTATCTTTATTACTTCGTTTCACCAGCAGCAAGAACAAACACCAATCACTTACTTTGTTAGATGCATTCCATCAATCAAGTGAAGATACATCAAACAGCGCATAGTAACAGATAATAGTGGTAGTAACGTCATTGCCAGTAGTGACGGTCAAAAGAAAGTTTTTCCCCATGCTCACCCTGCAGCCATGCTCCAAACAACCTGCCATCCCACAGGTGAACACACACGCTAATAAATACACACCACACCCCCTCACGGTGCCATAGTTACAAATGACGTCACACCGCGCATGCACATACACAACAATATAGATGGAAAGAGAAATATCACAAAAGACTATACAAACCCAGTGTATGGCTCCTACATATGGTATTTACAACAAGATTATTAAACTATCGATATCAATTATGTAAAAAAAAGTCCTTAAAAGAGAAAAATGGGTTTTATCTGGTCACAAATGTGACCAATAAGAACACGGAGTTTATTGTGTTAATTTTTATATTATTTTTTATATTTGTATTTTATAGACTATAGAACGATAGGGCAACACTTTAGAATACGGTTCCTTCGTTAATGAATAACTACACAAGAACCAATGAGTAACACAATATTAACAAGCTAGGAACTATTATTAACTTGTCATGATCCTGTCTCCTTCTCTGTCTCTCTCTGCTAGTCACACACACACATCTCGCTTTCACCTTCATTACTGACAGCTGTTATCACTTTTCATTACGCTCATTCCTCTCCACCTGTTCCTCATCCCCTCTCATTATCTTGGCTTCTTCTAACCCTCTCTTTCCCTGTCTTGTTGTCAGATTGGTTGATGTCTCAGATACTCATTTACCAGAGTCTTTCTCAGTCCTGTCGTGTTTGTTCTACGGAGTAACTTCTACTGCTGGAATTGCTCTGTGCTCGTCACTGTACATCCACAGAACCTTTCCTGCTTAAGGCTGAAGCTGATTACCTGCTCCGTGCTCGTCACCTGTATCCAGCTCCATCTGTTTCTCCGTGAGTTACGAGAACCGCTGCTTCACCAGCCTTCTGTTCGTCCCTACCACAGAGGAGATTTATGTTCATGTGATATTGCCAGTTCTACTGGTTTCTTCGGTTGCTGACTATTTTTGAACTTTCAGTTTGGATTACCTGTGGTCTGACATTTTGATTCTATTAAAGAACTGATTGTCACTCTCGCTTTTGAGTCCTCTCTAACCTCATCACATAACTAACAAGAAACTCTGATTAACTAGTAAATAATAGCGCACAGACGAAAGTGGTAGTTTACTATTAACTAATCAATAACTATTTTTTTTAATGCTTCGAATGCTTAACGAATTAGTAAGTAATAGCGCACAGATGAAAGTCATACTTCTATGGGAGTTGCTAATTATTTGGATCCATATTCTAAAGTGAAGATCATGGGAACTAACTAGTAATGACTCAAGTGTTACTACATGATCTAGTCATGATTTGTGCAACCAAACACAAAAGTCATTTCAAGCGTTTGAGATGTTTGGTGAACTTTTAAATAGTATACTTTTAGAAGTATGTAGTAAGTAATACTTTAGTCATTACTAGTTAGTTCCCATGATCTTCACTTTAGAATACGGATCCAAATAATTAGTAATTGCTAGTTAGTTCCCATGATTCTTACAGTAGTTACCTTATTAAAAGCCAATAAAGTGTAGAATCTTTTAATCACTCACAAGATATGCACACACACACACACACACACACACACACATATATATATATATATGAGCTAGGAGACATACATAAAAACATATTTTTTTTGTGAGCTAGGTTAAATAATAAAATCACAGTATATGGTATTTGGATGGCTGATAACTCAATATGTTCCAGTCGTCACCGTGACTCCAGTGATTCAATGCCAGTCCAGAGGAATCCCGGAAAATTGGCCACAGGACAAGTAAGGTCCCGACAACCGCATTTAGAAATCCATTTCTTTAAAATTATTAAGTTGATAAATAGACAGCATAGGCCAATTATTAAAGGGATAGTTCACTTTGAAATTATTTTTTGGTATGTTTTAGCTAACCTCAAGGGCATCCAAGATGTTGGTGTCTTTGTTTCCGCAGTAGTTTCAATTTTAAATTTTTTAGGTCAAACCGTTCTTGTCTGTCAGTCATATAATGCAGGTCTATGGTCACCACCTCAAAGAGCATACACAGAGAAGTCCAAATTAAACATGATTTAATGACTCGTAAATGTAAGTACACTAAAACTACTGCGGAAACAAAGACACCTACATATTGGATGCCCTTGAGGTAAGCTAAAACATACCAAAAATGTATTTCAAAGTGAACTATCCCTTTAACAGCTTTCCCAAATCATAAGTCTGCTATGCTATTACATATTGATAATGTAAACAACCTTGTCTATTCGTTTACAGCAGTTAAAATGTTAATGTAGTGCTAGTCATTTGTCCTGCATTGGTTATTGATTAGTTTTGCATGAATTATGAAACTTTTTCAGTAGTTCTCTGGGAAGCATTAAAAAATAGTATTGATTAGTTAATAGTGAACTACCACTTTCATCTGTGCGCTATTACTTACTAGTTCATTAATCAGAGTTTCTTGTTAGTTAATAATAGTTACTATTGTTAATAAATGTGTTACTCATTGGTTCTTGTGTAGTTATTCATTACAGAAGGAGCCGTATTCTAAAGTGATAGATGATAGATAGATAGATAGATAGATAGATAGATAGATAGATGGATGGATAGATAGATAGATAGATAGATAGATAGATGGATGGATGGATGGATGGATGGATGGATGGATGGATGGATGGATGGATGGATGGATGGATGGATGGATGGATGGATGGATGGATGGATGGATGGATGGATCGAAGCTCAAAGACTGACGAGTGTGCTGAACTTTTGTAATATGCATATGCTTTTATTATTTTTGATTCATAGTGAATATAAAGACGGGAAGCCATCACATCAGCATTATTTCCTAAATATATTCCTAACTATATTACACTTCTTTTACTCCTAATTATATTACACTATAATACACTTCTTTCCAGGAGGACTACAGTGGCGCTGAGACAGTTTCTGTCTGATTGCAATAGGGCATTTCGGGAGTGCACCCGATTGGCTCAAACAGATGACCAGGACTCTATTGAAACAGTAATTACAAGGTGAGTGATCTTGTTTTGTGGCACTGTGGCCACCCAGTATTTTTGTTTTGTTTCTTGGCCTTAAGGTGTTTGGTGTTTATAGATGACAAGTTAACCTACAAGGCAACTGAAGATTAAGAAATATCTGTCCCAACTCCTCTATTTTTGTATTTCACTTTAATTAAAGTAGGCTATCCATTGATTGTCCTGTTTTCTTGTTAAATTCTGTCTAGAATGGAAACGATGGCACGGAGCCTTGAATGGACAAGAGGCAGACTTTTTGAACCCCAATTAGCTGACGAACTGTTAAATTTAATTGGCAAGTTTGTGGCAGATGTTCGGCAGCAGCGACAACCTGATGGTATTGTTGTTTTTCACTATGAGATACTAGTGGATGGGCTGGACTATATAGAAAATCTGATGAATACAGAAAGAAGTGTAGTTTCACATTAGAGGTTTTAATGTTCAATGTACCCACACTGTAATATAAAAGATCAATCATGCAGTTGTAACAGAGTTGACAATAAGTATACTTGAATAAAGTGTCAAAAAACTGTCAAAGTAAAGTGGATGTCATACCACTAATGGTTGTTATATCTAATTAAATGTTTTCTATTGCAGCTTTCCTTGGTTATCAAGTTCCACACGTTAGGGGACATACTGGGCGTCCAAAGTGCCACATCACCCCTGAACAACTGCAGTTTTTATTGTCTCTACAGTTCACAGTCCCTCAGATTGCAGACATACTCGGCACTTCAAGTCGCACTGTGAAACGACGTCTTGGGTAAATATAGATCTTACTTATGAACCCAAGGGCATTGTCATAATTTTGTTTAATTGCATAATGATAATTTTATTAAATGTTTGTTGGCCTTCACAGATCATTCAATCTATCTCTGCGTGGCCGCTTCACAAACATCTCTGATGCGGAGTTAGATGAAAGAGTCCAACAGGTGCTCTGCAGCAATGACTTACTGGGTCCAGAGGCTGAAAGAGCAAGACTTTTTGGAGAAGGTGTACTGGTGCAACGGAGGCGTGTTCGTCAAAGTATGCTCCGGACCAACCCAGAAGGGGCTGCACTCAGAGCCATGTCTTCCAGACTACGCAGGCGGACATACCGAGTTGCAGGGCCAAATTCTTTATGGCATCTGGATGGCAACCACAAGCTCATTAGGTGGAATTTAGTTTTGAATACTTACTTTTATATATATATATATATATATATATATATATATATACTGTTCCACAAATACTTCAGGTCAAGACAATAATTTTTCAACAAGTGTATTAATATTGCATTTTATTTTTAGGTGGAGAATTGTTATTCACGGGGCTATTGATGGCTTTAGCAGACTGGTTACATTTTTGGAAGCATCAAACAACAACCGAAGCAGCACTGTGATGGAGAAGTTTGTTGAAGCTGTGGACCAGTATGGTGTGCCATCAAGAGTCCGCTGTGATCAAGGTGGAGAGAACAATGCCGTTTGTCTTTTCATGGAAGTTTTTCGAGGTTCTGACAGGGGGAGTGCTTTGAGGGGAAGGAGCACCCATAATCAACAGATTGAGAGACTGTGGGGAGATGTTTGGTGAGGTGTTGTTAATGTGTACCATTCGCTTTTCACCCTTTTAGAAGATGATGGAGTGGTAGACTGCAACAATGAGGGGCATCTTTGGGCACTCCATTACATCTACCTTCCTCGAATAAACCGGGACTTACATCTTTTTGTTAATCAGTGGAACCATCACCGCCTGAGAACTGCAAGGTACATGTCGCCATATCAGATTTTTGTGCGTGGCTGTCTTCGCCTACAGACTCAAAATCTGACTGGGATTCAAGGAGTGTTTGGTGCTGATGAGCAGCCAGCTCAACTGGATGCAGAAGTGCCCAACTCACCTCAGGTACCAGCTTTTAACTGGCCGGACAGCGTTGACTGAATATGCCCTGGAAAATGAACGCTTGGCTGAACTTCAGCAACTTGTTGATCCCTTGGGAGGACCAAGAGACAACCTTGGAGTGGACCTCTTGAGAGAGGCCATTAGGTTCCTTGACTCCCTGTAATAAGCTTTTATTGTTCGTTGTACTATATTTATATTGTATTTTATGTATAGTACCTCTCTCTTTACCCATTTCTATCACTAACCTCACTATGTTTTGGTTTTGCTTTATGTCTAATGCATTTCGGTTTTCCTTGAAATATTCATATGTCTCCTTCAGAATCCTAGTTATTATCCAATCAATTTAGTTTAGATATTTCATTTTACATGCAGTTTTCTTGATATCTGCAACCTTTAAAAGAAAATTCTTTCATGTGTTAAAGTTAATAAAACTGTTACAATATAAACTATTTCAGCCTATTGTGTGAAATAGTGAACAGGGAAACAGTTCAGTTAAAACAATTGAATATAGAAAGGAACAAATGTAAGTAATATCCACTGAAGGCAAGTTTGAAGAACCCAAGTGCAGTATTTATTCAAACATAAAACAAGATAATTTAATGTAAAACATTTGAACAAGATCAAAAATAAAAAAGACATGGTGTGGCATGACTCTCAAAACAAAAATGTGAACAGACTTACAAACAGTGGATAAAAATACGTAAAGACACATGGCAAACATGAGGGCTTAAATACACAAGACTAATGACTAGACAAGGGACACCTGTAAACATAATCAAGACAATCAACCAATGACAACATGACACATTCACATGGGGAACACATGGCAAGATCACATGACTATAACAGGACAGACATGGAACAAGAACATGAAACAAAACCAAAACTTGACAGGAACTCAAATAAAATAAAATACAAAACGTATTTACAAAATATAAAAGATTTACTGAAACCCAAACTGGTCTGGACAGCCAATTCCTGTTTCCATGGCGCTTTTAAATTCACTATATGTGTTTTTAATAGGAATTCGTAAAATTAACAAACAGAACATTGCCAGTTGGTCATTATCTTCGTGGAGGAAGGACAGCGCTGGCTGGGGTTGAAATCCCATTGCAGGAACCCTCTCCAACCCTGTGGCAAAAATTAAAACCTCTGGAAGAGAAATTGGAGCTGCATCTCCACCTGTCAAGTGATGAGAAATATTTATGATTATAAACTCTTTACTTCAAGTACTTAGTAGAGCGGCACGATTCTGGATAAATTTAGAATAGCATTTTTTTTTTTGTTTCAAATATATAACAATTCTCACACAATTCTGAACAGACAATTAAACAAACAAAAAAATAGTAATTTACTTGAGGTTCTGACAAATTGTTTATTGCTGCTATATTCTATTCTAAAAAAAATTAAAAAAAAAAAAGTTTGAATGAATGACTCACTCATAAAGACTCCACTTGTTTAATCACTTCATTTTTCATTGAAATCATTTTTGAACAATCTCTTGCATTAATGATCCAGTGACAAATACATTGAACAGTTGCCCAAGGTTAAACAGACAGACAAATCTATTTTAAATAGGAATGATATCTTGTGGGTGTTTGAAGCGAGAATGCAATCTTTTGATGATTAATCATGCAGCTCTTCTACTTAGTTAACAAGTAAATGTTTCAATTTGGTTTTTGTGGTTCTGAGTTTGAAGAGTGTCTTACCCTCGACCTCCAGAAGCCAGTCCCGCCAGAATGCAACTGCCCTGGACTCTTGTCTCCGTTTGTGGGTGCCTCTTGGTGAGGTGAACTGTGGCTTAAACAGCTCCACGAAGTCAGCAGCGGTTAATTTTACAGTACTTTTCAAGAATAGTTCCTCAAAAACTGTGTGGTGGGCCAAAAGCTCATCTAAAAGCCCAAGGGCATTTAGACCTTCTTTGAACCTAAAGTAAAGATGGTAGCAGGGGAAATATTTTGTGTAAATATATCAGAGAAAACATTTTAACACCCATTTGACCACTCGATGACATCTGGGTTCCAGAAACGGTCATGTGCAATTATTTGAAAATAATTTAATATTAACACAATTGAAGATATTTTCAGCTTTGCATGCACTATAAGAACGGTTAGTCCATTTCACGCTAATCACGCTACTGCTGTAAGAAATTACATCTTATCTTGCTAAAGAATATAAATCTTATCATGGTAAATACAAGGTCCACACCCTGCCATTGCTCAGACACCTGGGGCCTCATGTATCAACATTGCGTACACACAAAAACACGGCGTACGCCAGCTTTCACATTCACGGCCAGATGTACTAACAGTGAAATTAACGCAAGAATGTGCGTTCCTCCACGTAAACTTCATGTCTGGCGTACGTACATTTGTCGTGATTTTTGTCCGTTGGCGACTCATAGAGGCAATAAAGTGAAGTGGCAAACATTACACTACGAATTGTTCTATCGCACCACCAGCTGTCAGATATTGCTTATGATTTGTAATTGATAAATTATTTGACATATTGTCACACGAGTCTTATTAAAATATTCTATTATACAATTAAGTAAGAACATATAAAGCATGTGCAAATTGCTACAACCCGTCTAGCAATGGCAGCGTTGGCTTAACTAGGAATAAAAAAATAAACTAAAAAAAGAAAGTAATATTTGTATTCAGGAAGGACACATTGAATTTGTTTAAAAGTGACAGTAAATGCATTTATAATGTTACAAAAGATTTCTATTTCACATTTCTATATCTGTTTGATTTAAGTTTTTATTCATTAAAGAATCCTGAAAATACTATATCCTTCGTACGCTGAGATTCATACATCTGTTTTTTTGTGATAGAGCTTTGTCCGTACGCAATGTTTTAGTATGAATTCAACGCAAGGTTTTGTACATGAGGCCCCTGGGGTTCAGATGTCTGGCTATTCACAGGCAATAGGTCAGAGAAACTTTAGGTCAACAAGGTTGTAAGACTAGTTTACACTATAAATACTCACTATACTTTACTTCATTTACATCAAGAACCATGAAATGTATCTTAAGGAACATACAGTAAATGGCTAAAGTTTGAGAGGTTTGTGGTTCAGAGACCTACACCGCTGAATCTGAAGTAGGCTATGCTTCACAAGCTTAATTACTTCTCCTCACTGGATTAAAGACTGATTGATGCATCCAAAACAAATTCCCTCTCAGACATGGAATGTGGGACAACCAGTAGTTTTTGTGTTGTTCCAGCTGTAAAGAGGGGTGAAAAAAAAGTTTAGGCAGAACATGAGAAAGAACAATTTGACTGGTTACAATATCCACTTTTAACAGCTTTTCCCAGAAATAGCTTACTGCGCCTTTAAAACAATATTGTCATTTACAAATTATGTGAAATTTTACTGTAAAATATGAACTTACGCCTTGGCATATATGTTGTGTCATTTCCATTTTGTATCAAACCCATTCTTATTCTTGCCAGGCGCACTCTCGGTGGTCGTTGTGTCGCAGGTGTGCCCTGTCCCCTTTGGAACATCCTCAGTCTTAATCAACACAAAATACAGAACAGAACAAACACAGTTACGAATATGTCACATATTGTATTTTTTTTAACCCTCTCGTCCTCTTCGTTTAGGGTCACTCTTGGCTTCTTCCCAGTCTAAAGTGACGAAGCCTTAAAATGTATTTTTTCCCCCCAGGAAAACCAATGTAATATATTCTTGTTCAATAATATTTTTTGATTATTATTTAGAATTTTTAAAGATTTCTATGTTACTATGCAATAATTATAAAATTTTTATGAGCTATTTTTTCCATTAGAATTAATATATATTATAGTCATCTGTTGCAACTTTATAATAACCATCCAGATAATGTTTATAGTTTATAGACAGTTTACAAACCAACTAGTAACCCTTAACAAAGTGTTAGGAATATCTGGTCCGTCTATCTACAGTGATGTGAATAAGTTTGGACACCCATGCTAAAGTTGCCTAAAAATAGGAATAAAAAATCATCTTTTGGAAATCGATCTTAATGCCTTAATTAAAAAAAATAGGAAAAATCCAACTTTTAAGGACACAAATTTTCTTTGTGAATGAATAATGTATCATAAATAAATAAATGTTCTTCCTTAAAATATAGGGTGCATAAGTCAGGACACCCCTATGTTAAATTCCCATAGAGACAGGCAGATTTTTTCATGGACAGTTACTTATGTGATGACATGGGTCTATTTTAAGTCCAAAGGCCAAGGGAACTTTAGCAGGATGCATAGTATACTGGATCTATGAAATAGCTACTCTCTGAGTTTTCCTATTTTTTCGTATTTCCCATTCATATGGTCGGTCATTTTTGACCGCAAAGGAGCCAAGTGTGACTATTTTTTTACGACCCTTTAACATATCCGAATCATCTCCTTGGTTTTTGTGTGTGTTCACATGGGTAATACAACAAAAGTCACCAAGTTTCATCCCATTCCAATGAAGCACAAAAAAAATCAAAATTTCAAAACGTAAAAGTTTTCGGTCATTTTAGACCGAAGAGGACCAGAGGTTAAAGGAACAGTTATACCTTATCAAAAGCCCAACTAACTGATCACCATCATGGAACTTCAAATGAAACAATAAATCATCAACATCTAAACCTCTGTTAATTCTCAAACAGACCTGTATGTAACGTTATGAAAGAAATAAATTCAATCTGGGTAGTAATAATTAAAGGTGGTAATGCTGTTTGTGGAGTTGTTTAATCATCTGATGAGATCTTGAGAGATTAAATGTTTTTTATCTTCAGTTGTCAATGGATTGCGAGGCTGAAAACCACCAAGAAATAAACCAAGCTACTAAAATAATCAGTGTTTTGAATATAATACGGACCACAGTTAACCATTCTGGAGAAGAGTGGAGCATTTGGTTGGGATGTGGACTGATGCATATTATTTTAACTTTTATTGCTGAAAGAGAATATAACTCTTAGCATTTAGAATTTTATTAAGTGTTATTATTAGCTTATAGCTCGCTATAGTTTGGTAATTCATTTGAGAAATCACTTAAATCCTACATAAATTTATTTTTCAGTGCAGTTTAAAAAAAAAGTAAAGCATGTTCACTAAACTTAACCGGTTACAGAGAAGCAATTCCATTGATTTGTTTGGATGCATTCAGTTGTGTTGTCACAACACAAGGAGCTTACATAGATAAAAAAAATATCATTAATTGAATTAAGTAAGTTTAAAGAGTATTTTTGAGTGTGATAGAGCACGGCAGCAACGAAACAACTGATCAGCTTACAGCATAACAACATTGAATGTCGAACAGCTGATAGTCTTATTATTTGTCATCTCCATAAATATATCTAGTAGTAAAGCTAATGCAAGGGCTAGAAATCAATTACTCTTTTGCTGATACTTCTTTGTCATCACTGAACAACGACAGACGCCACGGGAGCGCATTGTTGCCAGACGTACGATAATTATCGTATTTGTACGATAATTTCGTCCTCTGTATGATCAATAATGGAAAAAATTCCACAATGTACGATAATTTAAGAATTTTGTGACACTTCAAATCGGAGGTCATTAGTGCTTCTATACTCATTGATCTAGCTGTGGATCTACGTAATGATTGTGAGGAGAAAGTGAAGGTGAGAAAGCAAGGCAGCTTCTGGTACGATACTTGGAAATTTCCAATCTGGCAACACTGGAGCGCAAGCGCCCGCGCTTTACTTGTTTTTACAGTTTTTACACATCTAGAGCGACGTTGTTGATTGTCACAAAGAATGCACAATTCATGCAAATCCGTAGATATTAATACATGAAGATGATTAAATTAGACCGATTCATCAAAAGTTATTCTCCCCCCATAATCTTTAGATCCCCCGTGACCCATGTAAGGGGAGAATTCCCCTCCAGTTTAAAAAACGAAATTCAGGCCCACAATGTTAATCATAAGCATAAAGATACCAGTCGATTAGTCCTGCACCTGCAGAATGTCCTCCTTCTTCTGCAAGTCTGTTTTGAATCAAAGAACTGAACCTATCTGCCAGAAAGTTCAGCCTTCTGTGTCGCTCCATCAGCACTCAACGCCTGGATGATTCTCGAAGACGAACACCCCAAAACACAATGTGCTGAAAATGCAGGTTGAATATTGCGCGGGACGGCGGCGTTTCTTGGTGTGAATATTTGTAGAATTTGAATTCTATAATTCTTCTTAAGGCGAGACACTACAGGTGAATAGGGTAATTTTTTTTAACTATCAGATAATACCATGAAACTTTGCCAGTTGATTACCTACATTAAGATGAGAAAAAAATGTTTTACAAGTTTTCTGTAATTTAATGTTTAAATATGCAAATGAGGCATTGTCTAATTAAATATGCGCTATTTTGCATATATTTTAAAAAACGAAATCTGAGTATTGGACAAAGCCAGGTTCAAAATTATTTTTTCATTGTGTTCACATATTAGATGGGGAAAAAATTACAGAGGGATTTATGGATATCTACTTTTGTTATCCTGTAAATCAGAATATACTGCCAATAGCCTTAAAAAAATGATTTTCGCCATGTTTTGGGGAATAAAATGTTATATAAATCAGGCTAGGAATAATATTTTTACAAATCCCTCTGTAAATGTCTTCATAATATAACTAGGTACACGACTGGAAAGTTTGGTGTATATAGGTGTTACTGAACTGGAGATTTCGGACTTGGAGTATGAGAGAAAAGTCATTTTGAGAAAACGGGCTTTAAAGATTTAGCATCAGCCAATGAGATTGCGCATTTAGAGTAAAATCCCCCCTTTTACTTTCGCGATTGGTTGCTGATAAAAAGGAAATGACCATATTTGGATCCGGCAGTCTTGTTCAGGAGAGAGAGAGCTTTCTAACGGTGTGTGTGATGACAGGGTGCAGATCGCGATCGATTTATAACGACAAGTTTTGATGAATTTATGAGAAATCTACAGACGCAAACAGACAAAGTGTAGTAAAATAAAGACCTAAATGTGTATTTCAGACTTTTTTTCACCACAAGTCTGAAAGAAGACATGTTATTGAAGACAAATATCCCAAAATCTCAAAATTGACCAGTGAAAAAAAAGGATGTTTTTGCCTGCCGTGTCTCGCCTTAACGGGGCTACACTATTATTATTAATATTTGTAGAATTTGAATTCTACACATAATTATTCTTAACGGGGCTACAGTATTATTATTATTATTATTAATAATAAAGTTTTTACTCTTTTTTTTTTTTTTAAAGCTGTGATTTTACCACTGGATATCATAGCTTTGTAAGATAAAATCCCCTATTTTCTAGACCTGCTAATTATGTTGGTATATAATCATATCAATATTAAAATGTGGGGGAAAAAGTAGCAATTAAAAAGTGCAGGTTGTTAAATGTAAATCATGCACTCTTTTTTCAAACTCTAAACACAGCTTTTTTTTCACCACAGAATAAAAAAAGTGTAAACGATAATTGTGACTTTTATGAAAAAAAAAAATACTATTAGAGACTAAATATAATCAAAATTAAATTTCGTTTAAATTTCGTATATGAATGAATGGATTTTGATTCTGGTGGTGGCTGCATTGTTTTCGTCATATACATATACATATACATAATATGTAATATAGCCTACATATTATTATTATTATTATTTTTTTTTTTAATTAAAAAAACAAAACATTTTTTATAAAAGGCATATTTTATATTAATATAATAGGTTATTTTACCAAATTCACAACATGTCTTTTATCTACTGACATATTCTTATTCAATCCATATTTGTTGGCATTTAGACTTTCAAAAACAAAATTCATATCCGTGTAAAATCACAGATCTAATTACCTTTTGTTCATGTGGCATTGTGTCCTCAACAACGTTAAATTGAATTGAATTAAATTGTTGTTAATGTATCTTGTAATAAACATTTAACAAACGAAAACCTCAAGATGTTTATTATAAATAAAGACAGACGGAAACTTTTTCCTCAGCTGTAGGCAAAGGCAAGCACGTTTCAAATCGGTGCTTCTCCCGGGAGACTGGTGCTAAATGAATCCCCTATTTTAGCGCCATCTGCTGTTTCAGAAGAGGAAGTTACTCTGCATTTGTGAGAAAATCTGACCGGACACATTTCATGAGAAAATCGAGCAGAGAGATCTCACAATCGGATATGCACAGATAGATATGCATTTGTATGCACTTATTTGGTATTTGTTCAAAGGTTACATTCAATTTGTTGGATGGTTTGTATTTATTTGTGACATAGCCTATTATCTAGGCTCATTTTATATTTATATTGTAAAACACAATATTGGTTATTCCACTGCATTTTCGCTCAAATTGACCTTTGTTTTTGCAAATTGCTTTCTGTTTGTTTGCAAGTCGAGTTTTCCTTTGCAAAGCAGAACGAGTTTGTTTTCAAAATGCTGGATTTGTTGTTTAATATTGGCACATAATTCGCTCCATAAGTAACTAGTATTTGAAGTAATGCAGTAATGCATGAAGTGCATTATTGTGTTTCCACAATTATTCACCCTGTCTTGATTCACAAGCATGACAGACGCTGATTTGGATGGCCTAATAACGAACAGTGACCGACAGGCTGTATGCCTGTTGAGAGAATGCGTATACTTGAACAAAGTTGTTTCCTATATGCATGCATGCTTATTCTGTCTTCTATTGCCTGTATATTGTTGTATAAAAAAATAAACAGCTTATATATATATATATATAACTTCGAAAAACACTGCAATACAATGATTCAAAAGGCTTAAGGGTGCCATAAGGGACTCTCTAACAAATAATGTTAAATTATTTTGGAGAAATGTCTAATTATCCTTACACAATTTACATTGTGATTGTGAAAATAGACATTTACATTCCCAGACAACAAATTAGATCGTGCCGACGTTGGGGCGCATGTGCCTGCCCGACATAAAGTGCCTCGGTGAGATGTCTTATGGAGATCGGTAGCTAATCGGCAAGACATTGGGAAGACGGTGGCATTAGAATGATCGCCGACCGTGAGCCAACGTAAACTCGAAATAATTATTATGACCTATTCAGCGCGATCCCACTAGAGCAAGGAAAACATTCAGACGCCTCGTTCCCTTTGACTGAACACCGGAACAGCTGATTTCCGGCTGCATCGCTGGAAAGGCCACAGCATGCTTGAAAATCAGCTGTTCCAGTGTTCAGTCAAAGGGAATGAGGCGTCTGAATGTTTTACGCCGCTCTAGTAGGATCTCACCGTTATATCTTATTGATTTTAGGCTAACTGCTGTCAGATTGTTCCAAGGACATAAGTTACCTATTGTCTATCAACAATCAATTACAATATGATTTGTTAATCGTAACATTTCTTCCCTAACAATTTTGACAATTGCAAGTAAATTGAAATGAAATTGAAGTGAAAGTTAAATTGAAAGTTAGTGATTGTTTGTGTAGGGTGTAGCCTATTTCATACACAGTCTGACTACCTGGGAAATGTCAGTCTAACATAAAAAAAATGAATGGATCAGTGATACTTCTACTAACTCAGTCTGATGTTCTGAGTAAGTGCAGTAGCATACATTACATGTAAAATATCTTACCATTGTTAGTTCTCTGAAGGATTCCTGGAAAAGGGTGGCGTGGCTGCTGCAAAGCACACAGGTCGTCGTTATTATCCGGCGGCGTCACTAGAAAATACAGAAAAACTAAATTATTGGAGTGAACAGTAAGTCAAGTTTATCACAATTATATAAACTAATGTCAGTGAGCTGAGTAATTGCCACACATTTCTATCAGCAGCAACTCATCTTAACCCATGTCAAGATAACAGAGCTAACCCAGTGTCACTCCACATCAGTGGTTCTCAAACTTTTTCTGTCATTCCCCACTTTGCATTGAACTGTGCTGTGCTCTATGTGTGTTTGTGTGTGTGTTTGCAAGTGTGTGTTCTTTGTCTGTGTCTTAAATAGCTTACAGTCAGGAAAGCCTTCAGTCTATGGAAGCACATGGGTAGCAATATTCAATTTGAAATGTAATATGCAAAATATCTTCGGAAATACTACCGTTTCTCTGTTCACGCTCCACTTCATCTGCTAAAGAATTTAACGCTCGAATTAGCTCTGCCGCAGCAACACCTCAAAACACGTAACATAGCCATAACATGTTATGTTTACCTGTTGTTGCCGAGCCCCGCCTTGATGCAGTGATTGACAGGCCAGGAGGGGGCGTGATCGGCTCAGAATGCATTTTCAATGTGCACATTTAATTTTGCTACATCCATTGCGGGACATTTCATGAAAATGCAATTGCAAGTGTCTTGACTGTGTAAATGCAATTAAGAAAAGTAACATCTGAATGATCATTTTGCCACAGTTTTTGCTTGAACATGTTACACATATCTAATCATTTCTGTAATGCATTTTCATTTTAATTTTGCCACTTATAAAGCATTTCAATATGCATATTAAAACTAGTGTATGAAATGGCAAATGTAAATTATGTAATTTCATTTTCATTTTGCACCAAACGTTGCTAGAATGGTAATGTAAAATGTAAATTTAAATACACAATGCAATGCCATTTTACATATTGCATTGTCATTTTGCATATTACATTTCAAATTGAATATTGCTACCCATGTGCTTCCATATCAGTCCTCCAGTCCTCCTTCTTGAATATTAACTGCGGCCTCTTGGAAAGACAGAAAACCTTGGCTTACTTATCACACTACCAATATAAACTCAAAAATCATATCTGGAACATCAAACTATGGTATGCGCTGTGGACTGTGCAGTACACTGTGTCTACTTGAGTTTAGGGACCTGATGCATTTTACTACAGAGGGGACACTTACCTTTACTATACGATGATGTGGGATGGGCTGGAGGAGATTTGTTGTGCGTTTTCTTCTTCTTTGCTTGTGTTGTTTGTGGTGCATTTTGGGTGTCTGATGAAGGGCACGATGCAGGGGATGATGGTGGTGATGGTGATCTAAGTCGCAATGGTCTGTAAATGAAACGTTTTTACAAAGATTAGTTTTCATATTGATCACATCGAACATAGAGAAATATGACATGGGTGACATACTCTGTGTGATACAAAGAGGATGATCAAAAAGTCAAACAACATGTGATGCTCACTGAAATTGGAAAACATTTTAAATATACACAATAAATGAACAAAACAACCAAAAACAATAAAAGCAATGTCCCGGTTAACAGAAAATGCACTTGAATAAATACCAAAAACAATCAATAAAATGGTTGTAAACAAAACCCGACCATACCCTAAATTATTTGTTATTAAAACATTAACACACAAACCACTGTTAATTTAACATAAAGCAAGCAGCTACTGCGTGCATGGTCTGGCATCACTGAATGCGCTCCCTTAATAATTCCAAAAAAGCTGACAGTTCATCGCGATCTCACGCGTCTCTGTTATTATCAATGAAGCTGACTGCACAATGAATCTTTCATAATATATACACTTTGTTTGTTATAATTAGAGGATTTGCCAGCTTACAGAATTCAGCACTGAATAAAAAAAGTCTGTTTTGAGCGGTGAGGGAAGTCTATCTTAAATGCTTCTGATTGGCCATTGCGTTCAAGAAATCAACATGTCTGTGATTGGCTACATCGCTCAATAATGCAAACATGTTATAAATAGAAACTCTGGCCTGTAAATCGTTACTATTTTGTTTTAGTTGTTCTTGCAGATGACTAAAAATCTATTAGTTTTTATATGTTTTATAAATAGATATTTCTAGTTTGCGGGAGTCCCGCAAATCGTTTTATTCTCCCGCAACCCGCCGAATCTAGTGCAGAGCCGCACTCTATTGCGTTGGGAGTGCACGTCTCTAGATCAAAGGCCCGGCCCGAGGATAGTGTCGGCCCAGGTCGGGTCAAGTCCTTGCTCGGGCAGAGAATCTAAGCTCTAGTTCACGCTAAGGAACCGAGAGTTTGTCATCCAGTCTCTTTGGTATATAGAGACAGAGAGAGACGAGGAAAACCAATAAGCATGCAAATGTAAATTATCGCGTCCCGAAAAATTTGAGTTTGCCATGCCTCTATCATATTTGCTGAGTGACAAAAAATACCTTTTATTGACAGTGATAGACAGTTGACAAATATCTATACCAACATAAACATAAAATTTGCAACGTTACAGCACTCAGCATTAACCTGATGTTGACAATGGAGTTCTCCTGTAGCCTTATCTAGGTCAAAGATAAATATTTCCACTACATTACTGCCCTGGCCTACCTGTAAACCATTCCCTTGCAACCGGTCCTCTCGCTCCACTATAAGGTATAGGCTTTCCTGATGCTAAATTAATAGTACAGTAAAGGCAGAGACAGGTAAAGGTCACATTTTTTAGGATCTTAGGATGCCAATAATCAAGACAAGCAAACAGGGGAAAGTTATTACATACGTGTGTATTAATATGTGAAGACCCTAGAGATGTCCCCTGCTCGGCTCAATCCAGATGGTTGTGGTGCTGGTCCACTGGCGAGACCATACTGTAGTTCCAGCCGTCGTGTGTGCTGACGCGCCAAGTACACTGCAGCCGTAACGCCGGACAGAAGGGGAGTCACACCAACATATGGAAAGAAGTGTAAATGGATGGAGAAGCATAGTTTACTGTAAAGCTACGTCTTAGTTTGTGCTAATCTTGGCGAAAGCCGAGTACAAATCTGCATGAAGTTTTAACATCTACTCTCGTGTAATGGAAATCATGTGCAAAATAACTTTTAACTAGATTAATTAAAGATAGTGTTTCAGTTGTCTTTGAGGTTAATTAAAACACATACTTACTGTACAAAGGCAAAGACGCTGTGTAAAATGGGCCTGGGCTCTGAAAAGAGCCTTTGGGGTGTATGTAGCTCCTGTTGAGAAAAAGAAGAAACATGAAAAGGAGTCAAATATATTGCAAATGCCTTTGTGAATTAACGTGCACTCAATTTATCTTTATTGACTAAAACAGTATGTTAAGAACATGGCAAATCAGAACTGTAGGATGACTTCTAGATCGATCACTTACAAAAATTCACTGAAAAAACAGAAAAGACCATTCTATTTTGTTTAACTAACAAAGGTTAAGGCTCTATTTTATGAATAGCTGTGTGTCTTCACTTACTATCACTTACTACATAACCACTTCTTTGTCTGACTGTATAGTGGCTGCGCGCTTGTGCTAAACTGGGTCTTTGATTGACAGGTCTACTTTTAACGGTAATAGAAACGCACAACAAAAGAGCTGCTTTAATTTTAAGCATATGTCACTTAAACAAAATCATTAAAAATCCCTTAAGTGTAAGGGGTTAATATTATAAAAGGACAGATGTCATTTTTGTTTGGAAAAAAGTCAGTCCATTAATTTTATGACCATTTATTAGTTTAGCCTGGTTGTTTTAAGTTAAGTTAACGTTACCTCTCCTCAGACTGATGAAAAACGAGTTTCCCTCAAATCTAAAAATACATACTGTCAAAAATAACTCATTGAAAATATTTAATACGAGAACATAAAACAGTCAGTTAATAATAACTAAAGTCAACAGTTAGTTAATAACTAACCAAGTCCAGAAACAAGTAAGTTAAGTTAAAGTTAATAATCCTCCGCCGCCAATTTCTGTCATCCGTATTGAAAACATTTCTCAGAAAACTTGACGTTTTCTAACAAAATTATATTTTTCAATAAAAAAATAAGTACACAAAAAAAATAAACACTTACTGGCCTGAATATTGTGTGTTTGAAAAGGATAAACATACTCACAGAGTCCGTTAATTGCCACCGAACCCACCGAAGACTTTAGCTGTAGACTGTGTAGACGATGCTGAGATCACTCACGCGCACCCTCATAAAAACGTGTGCACGCGCGTGAAGGTCTTGATGTGGACCAACGGTTGCGCAGATATTATTTATTTGAAAAAAGGAAGCGGGATCGGCAAAATGGTTCATCATGGTTCCTCCACCGATCTCCGGAGTTGTGCATGCATTGGAGTGGCTGTACATTCATCCCGCCGATGGTTTACCGACCAAAGTTTTTTTGGTGTGCAGGGGAAAATCCCCTCCCGATACTTTGCCGCTGGTGCCCTCCAATTACCAACGTTGGCAAGACTGAACGTGCTATCTGGGTTGTGATTGTAATATTTTCACATTAAAAACTTATAGGTGCTAAAACCAGTAGGGGGTGCTGTGCTAATGTCCAGTAATATACGTGTTAACGCGTAAATGACGTGTTAACACGTAAATGACGTGTTAACGTGCAAATGACGTGTTAACGCGTAATTACGTGTTAACGCGACAGTTTCAGACGTTTTGTCCCTTTTGGCCTTCCATATGTTTGAGATGCGCCTTGCCTCGCCTGAAGTGTAGTCGAGAGTAGCGGCTGCAGTGAGAGGAGGAGTGAAAAAAGCGCAGGCAAGTCGGACAGTTCTCGCTTCTCACCGTGGATCTGACACCTGTGAGATCAATGATGGATATCGCGGGATTCACGGGATTCACGCTCGTGCACAGTGTTGCTAATAAACTGGATGTAATTTAAGTTCTGTTGCTTTTATATGAAAATAAATATAATGAACAAGACACCCTGTTATTTAATTCCATTCCAAATAAGTGTTTATCAATCATTTTTTCTTTAATACAGACATAGGCCATGTGTTTTTTTTAAATATAATAAAATGACATTGCATAACCCATAGAGATTGCACTGTCCGAGAGTTTGGGAATATTCACACATAACATATACACATAAAACATGATATCCGAGTTTTAAAATCAAACATTTTAAAAGAGAACAATACATCACGGTTGTTTAAACCAATCAACATTAAGCTGTGTCGTCAGCAAGTCGTTTCCCATCATGCTTTTGATCAGCGCAGTCGGTGGAGAGCAACTGCGCGCGACTACAGAATCCGACACGTACGCCTTGCGCTCGCGAGAGCTTTTTGACACACGTAAGCATGACATCAGAGCAAGGCGGACCGCACTCGGACACATTTCTAACCGGCATGCATTACGCGCTGATCACCGGTGATCGGTTCTGCGCAGATTTTGCTCATCTCAAACAAGCCTATTGTTTCGTTTTGCTGCCCTCTGTGGCGTCGCTATGACGACCAGATACTATTCGTGGTTAGACCATGTTGTGACCACAGCTGATGCTCATGCTTCACTGGTAAATGTGGAGATTTGCTATGAACTTGCCACCTCTGATCACATACCAATTGCTGCTCTGTTAGATGTTGAGAATGTTCCTCTGTTGTCCAGAAATAATAATGTAGCGTCCTCAAGTAAACTGGACTGGGCAAAGCTGAGTAAAGAGGAGGTGGCTGAATACTCATTGCAAACTGAACGTTTTTTAAATAATATTGCTATGCCCCATGAGGCCCTAATGTGCTCAGATGTTAATTGTAAGGATGTGCAACATGTTGAAAAACTCTGTGCCATGTATGATAGTATTGTGAAATGTTTAAATGCTGCCAGTGAACCCTTTTGTAAAACGAAATGTAAGGTACTTAACATCAGACCTGGGTGGAATGAGTTTGTGGCTGGGTATTATGATGAGGCAAGAGAGGCCTTTAGACTCTGGTCAGAGGCAGGTAAGCCTAGACATGGGGTACTGCTTGATATGAAAAAACAGACAAATGCTAGAGTTAAGTATGCACTTCGTTTTATTAAGAAAAATGAAAATACAATGAGAGCAGACTCGCTGGGCAGAAAGTTACAGAAAAACAACCTCACTGACTTTTGGCAAGAGGTCAAAGTAATGAATAACAATAAGACTTCCTTACCGGCTGATATTGAAGGTATTAGTAGCCCAGAAAAAATAGCTGAGCTTTGGCGAGAGCTCTACTTTGAATTGTTTAATTGTGTTAAAAGTAACCCAGTTGGACTCAATCATGAACATATTGATTTCTCGGCAGATATGATAATTAGGGCAGCAGATATTTATGATGCCATCAATATGTTGGAGAACAACAAAGCCTGTGGTATGGATTGCATTACTGCAGAACATCTAAAATATGCCAGCCATAGGCTCTGCCCATTGTTGTCTATGTGTTTTAATGGTTGTCTGGTTCATGGTGTCCTGCCTAATACTTTTATGTCTGTAATGTTATTGCCTGTGCTTAAAGATAAGGCTGGTAAGCTCAGCAGTATTGACAACTATCGACCAATTGCATTGGCCAGTATCTTGTCTAAAGTACTGGAGAGAATACTGCTAACAAAGCTAGAAATGTATGTCCTTACTACTGACAATCAGTTTGGGTTTAAGAGAAGGCATGGAACCGATTTGTGTATCTATGCTCTTAAAGAGATTGTGTCCAGGTACACGAGCCTGAATTCATCTATGTTTTTATGTTTTATTGATGCGTCAAAGGCATTTGATAGAATCAATCATGAACGATTGTTTGTAAAACTGTTAGATAGAGGTGCCCCTAAATTTTTTGTGAGAATTTTAGTGTTTTGGTATGCCCATCAAATGTTTCAGGTTAAATGGGACAATGATGTATCTGCTCCTTTTCATGTTAGCAATGGAGTGAGACAAGGTGGTATTATGTCTCCTATTTTATTCAATGTCTATATGGATGAATTATCAAACCAGTTAAATAGGCTAAAAACTGGCTGTCTTGTGGGCAATACTACGGTTAATCATCTTATGTATGCCGATGACTTGGTCCTGTTCTGTCCATATAGTGCTGGGCTGCAGCAGTTGCTGAAGGTGTGCTCTCAGTATGGCCTTGATTATGATATAAAGTATAACGCTAAAAAAAGCCACATAATGGTAGTTAGAAGTGATGAGGACAAGAAATTAACTTTTCCGACTTTTTATCTGTCAGACAGCCCTCTTTCTGTGTGTGAGGAAGCTAAATATTTAGGTCATGTTATATCCAATGACTGGACGGATGACAAAGATCTATACCGTCAACGCTGTAAAATTTATTGTCAAGCTAACATGCTTATAAGGAGGTTTTCAATGTGCTCTGATAATGTGAAGTGCTCTTTGTTTAGAACCTACATCACACCGCTATATACTGCTCAACTGTGGTCTAATTATAAGAAAAAGAGTATGCAGAGGCTCAAGGTAGCATACAATGATGCGATGAGATTGCTGCTTCGTGTCCCTAGGTGGCATAGTGCCAGTCATTTGTTCGTGTCTAATAGAGTGCCGACTTGGGAGGCGCTCTTGAGACAACTGATGTTTGGTTTTCTGGGTCGTCTGGACAATTCAGTAAACAGTATAATTGAGGCCCTAGTCAATCCTCTTAAAAGCTGTTATAGACATACTTCGAGGTTAAGACGACATTGGTGTAATAGCCTGTATCTCCTATAGAATTTTTAATGTATTTTTGTATCTCTTTTCTATGCTGTGTTATATGGACTTGTGTCTGCAATAAAGTTTATATATATTGTGGAGGTACTATCTGTCATAGATATAACTAGATGTCGCCTTGGGGTTCTAAACATGCGTCAAAACCGCCGCCATCTTGGAACAGGGGTCTTGTCATAGGACAGGGGTGCCCAACCCTGCTCCTGCCGATCGACTGTCCTGCACAGTTTATCTCCAACCCTAATCAAACACACCTGAAGCAACCAATTAAGGTCTTCAGGATCACTTGAACATTAAGACAGGTGTGTTTGATTAGGGTTGGAGATGAACTGTGCAGGGCAGTCGATCGGCAGGAGCAGGGTTGGGCACCCCTGTCATAGGAAGTAGCTAGGTAACGCTGAATTCATAGATGATGCCGGACTTTTGTGCTGCGTATGGATGTTCACACGAACGAAATCTAAAAACCAGACAGCAAGGGATTACATTTCACAAGTTTGTGAAATTTTGTCAATTTTTTTAAATTTCTCTGGACTCTATAATAAATACATGTCTGACCGTTGGAACGAACCAAAACAACTAGAAAATCGCATTCATGACGATTTATGGTGATTTTATTTCCGTTAGACCTTTTCCTACATTGACACTGATGAGGGGCTCCCCTGTTTCAAGATGGCGGCTCTATGGACGCATTCGTTCCAATGAACTGCCGTAGCCAAGGCGACATCTAGTGTTTATATCTATGACTATCTGTAATGGAAAACGGAGCGAAAAGCGAGCCGAGCCGAGTCGAGGCGAGTTGAGCTGATACTGGTAATGGAAAAGCGCCATAAATAAACTGTTCCAGTAGAAAATAACATAAGGCACAGAAATAATCTCTTTTAGAAACAAGGATCTAATTTTATAATTGTTAGGTTTTAACCCAGAGAAACAAATATTGCCGACAGAGGTATGTTCTGGTCTAGGAGGACAGACAGAGAGTGTGGATGTATATACACTGCTTTTGAACAGCATCTGTACACCTGCAGATATTGCCTTAGTAAGCACCTCGAATTCTTTTAATGTAATAGGTATTTTGTATCTTGAGATAAAGTCTGCAAATGTAAATAAATTCCCTTCATTATTAAATAACTGATTCACTAATAATAACCCATTACTAAACCAATTTTGAAAATATTGGCATTATTCCAAATAAGAAAACTATGAGGGGAGAAGTTGTGTTTATAAATAAGACTCCAGGTAGCAAGTACTTGTTGGTGAAATTTAGAAAGTTTAATTACACATCAAAAGAAATTCTAAACCACCAACATGAGAAAAAATAAACAGAGGAATTATTTTCCAAATAGATGAAGAGTTTTGGAGGTATCGTCTTATCCAATTTATTTTAAAGTTCCTGTTCAAAGAGCTAAAATCAATAAAATTCAATCCGCCTTTATCATATGAAATCAGTATTACTGATTTTTTTATATAATGAATTTTGTTTTTCCACAGGAATTTTGACAACATACCGTCAATTAGTTTACATGTGTGTTTGTCAACAGAGATGGATTGAGCGGCATACGATAATCGAGAGATGCCCTCTGCTTCAGTAAGCAGAACTCTGCCTTTCAGGGATAAATCTCTTAGCAACCAATGGTTCAATACCTTATAAAATAAAGGTCTTTCAATAATCAGAAGAAAATTGGAAGGACATCTAATTTTATCATCTTTGATTATTTTAACTCCCAAATAAGTAACACCCTCTCTCACAAGGAATATTACAAATGAATGATTCCAGACAATTACTAACTGGGAGTAACTCACATTTATTTATGTTAAGGCGAAGACCTGAGGCTTTAGAAAAGGGATCAAGAGTCTCTAATGCGACCGCAACATGAGAGGCATCCTTCAAAAATAAAATGGTGTCATCATCTAACTGACTTATTACCACTTCAGTGTCATCAACAGTTATTCCTCTTAAAGGGCTTTCTCTGATATGCAAATGTATAAGTTCGGTAGCTATCAGAAACAGATATGGGGAGATTGGCATCCCTGCCGGACTCCTCAGTTCAGAGTAAATCTAGGAGAGGTACCACTGCTGAGTTTGATAGAGCTATTGCAATTAGTATAGAGCATTTTAATAGATCTACAAAAGAAGTCACCAAATCCCACCTTGCGAAGAGTCTGTAACAAAAAATCATGTCCCAGGGAATCAAAAGCTTTATAATAGTCTTAAAGGAGAATAAGGTTATCATTAGAGAAAAATTCAGAATAATCTAGAATGTCTAAAACCAGACGTATATTATTAAAGATGTGCCTTTTTTGTAAAAAGCCAGATTGACATTCAATTAAATTATTTAAAACACTTTTTAATCTTTTTGATAAAACCAAAGCAATAACTTTATAATCATTATTTAGCAAGGTAATTGGCCGCCAATTATCAATTAATAAGGGATCTTTATTTGGTTTTGAGATTAAAGTTATAAGTCCTTGACACAACGTCAGAGGAAGCATGGCTCTTTCTGTACTCTCTTTAAAAAGTTTGTTAAAAATTTTATAAAACTCAGCCGTTAACCCGTCTGTTCCCGGAGACTTATTATTTTTCAAGGAGTTAATTGCATCAGTAATTTCTTGTACACAAAGAGGGGCTTCACATATATTGAATTCTTCATTATTAATCTGCTTCACATTATGTAAGGACTCCAAAAACTCAATAGTAGATTGTTGACAGAAATTAGAAGCATACAAATTACTATAAAATTCAGAACAAAAATTTGCAATAATTTTAGGGTCCTCAACAATATTACCTTTGATCCTCAATTTTTCAATGTGATTATTTTTAGCTTGTTGTCTCTCAAGTCTAAAAAAATAAGCAGAGCTCTTTTCGCCCTCTTCAAGCCACTTCCTTCGAGACCTAACAAAAGCTCCTTCAGCCTTTTGTTTGTAAATCTCCTCTAGTTTAAGCTTCTGTGCAGTAAGTTCTACCAGAAAGACTTGGGAGATAAATTAAATAATAAGCGTATATTTATTGAAAGCTCGGAAAGCTAAATTTATAAAGTTCTTTGGCGTAGGCCCCGTCCTTAGCGAGCAAAGCGAGGGTAGCCGAATCTGCATGTCCTGCCTGAAGATGAAGGCAGGAGCGCAGCCGACCGGAGGCAAGGAAGAGACCATCCTGGTGGTGGTGGGGAGGATGAAGGGGAAGGGACCATCCTGGTGGTGGTGGGGAGGATGAAGGGGAAGGGACCATCCTGGTGGTGGTGGGGAGGATGGAGGGGAAGGGACCATCCTGGTGGTGGTGGGGAGGATGAAGGGGAAGAGACGATCCTGGTGGTGGTTGGGGAGGATGAAGGGGAAGAGACCATCCTGGTGGTGGTGGGGAGAATGAAGGGGAAGAGACCATCTTGGGGGTGGTGGGGAGGATGAAGGGGAAGAGACCATCCTGGTGGTGGTGGGGAGGATGGAGGGGAAGGGACCATCCTGGTGGTGGTTGGGGAGGATGAAGGGGAAGAGACGATCCTGGTGGTGGTGGGGAGGATGAAGGGGAAGAGACCATCCTGGTGGTGGTGGGGAGAATGAAGGGGAAGAGACCATCTTGGGGGTGGTGGGGAGGATGAAGGGGAAGAGACCATCCTGGTGGTGGTGGGGAGGATGGAGGGGAAGGGACCATCCTGGTGGTGGTTGGGGAGGATGAAGGGGAAGAGACCATCCTGGTGGTGGTGGGGAGAATGAAGGGGAAGAGACCATCTTGGAGGTGGTGGGGAGGATGAAGGGGAAGAGACCATCTTGGAGGTGGTGGGGAGGATGAAGGGGAAGAGACCATCCTGGTGGTGGTGGGGAGGATGAAGGGGAAGAGACCATCTTGGAGGTGGTGGGGAAGATGAAGGGGAAGAGACCATCCTGGTGGTGGTGGGGAGAATGAAGGGGAAGAGACCATCTTGGGGGTGGTGGGGAGGATGAAGGGGAAGAGACCATCCTGGTGGTGGTGGGGAGGATGGAGGGGAAGGGACCATCCTGGTGGTGGTTGGGGAGGATGAAGGGGAAGAGACCATCCTGGTGGTGGTGGGGAGAATGAAGGGGAAGAGACCATCTTGGAGGTGGTGGGGAGGATGAAGGGGAAGAGACCATCCTGGTGGTGGTGGGGAGGATGAAGGGGAAGAGACCATCTTGGTGGTGGTGGGGAGGATGAAGGGGAAGAGACCATCTTGGAGGTGGTGGGGAAGATGAAGGGGAAGGGACCATCCTGGAGGTGGCGGGGAGGATGAAGGGGAAGAGACCATCCTGGTGGTGGTGGGGAGAATGAAGGGGAAGAGACCATCTTGGGGGTGGTGGGGAGGATGAAGGGGAAGAGACCATCCTGGTGGTGGTGGGGAGGATGGAGGGGAAGGGACCATCCTGGTGGTGGTTGGGGAGGATGAAGGGGAAGAGACCATCCTGGTGGTGGTGGGGAGAATGAAGGGGAAGAGACCATCTTGGAGGTGGTGGGGAGGATGAAGGGGAAGAGACCATCCTGGTGGTGGTGGGGAGGATGAAGGGGAAGAGACCATCTTGGTGGTGGTGGGGAGGATGAAGGGGAAGAGACCATCTTGGAGGTGGTGGGGAAGATGAAGGGGAAGGGACCATCCTGGAGGTGGCGGGGAGGATGAAGGGGAAGGGACCATCTTGGAGGTGGTTAGGGAGGATGGAGGTAGCTGGTAGCGACAGTATCTGGGAACTCAGACAAATGTAAGTACCAATTTTATATACTGTGAGTGTAAGCACCTGATTGGTTAGAAGAGAGGTAAGGCGTGACGCGCTGATTGAGTCTTCCTGACAGAACTTACGCTAAAGCTTTCATTTCTGCTTTATCTACTTCTAATAAATCTTCTACTCTATTGGATACTACAGTAGAAATTTTAAATAAAATGTTATCCTCTTCAGCTTTCCTTTTTTTAGTAAACTGGCTACAGTACCTCCTAAAAAAAATTCCTACTTATAATTTTAGAAGTTCCCAATTGCTACAATATTTTCCTTCAATTTTTGCTTTATTCCAATAAGTCAAAATAATTTTTTCTATGCCAGAGATTACTTCATTATGTTGAAGTATTGAATTATTTAATTTCCAATATCCAGGCTTTTGTGTTAAATTTATAGAAGAACTAAAGGGAATACTTATTGAGGTGGCCTTGTGATCCGAGAATGGAGATGGTATTATATCAGTTAACAATATTAACTAAATCCTTAGATGTAATCCAATAATCAATCCTGGACTGACTGGATAAAGAATTATTCCTCCAAGTAAAGCATTGTTGTGTTGGGTGAGATTTTCTCCATGTATCAATTAAAGAGAATTTCTCCATGAACGTAATTACATAATCAGGCCTTAGATTTCCAGCCTGAGGAGGCCATCTATCTAACCTGTTGTCCAGGACGACATTGAAATCACCTCCAAAGATCAGATAAGAGTTCGGATATATGGCTAACATACGAGTCACTCGATCACCTAATCTGTCAAAAAAGGCATTATTTTCTCTCTGTAGGTTAAAACCATATATATTAATAACAATATAGGTTGAATTTAAAATTTCAAGGGCAAGTAAAATGTAGTGTCCTGACTTATCCCACTCAGAACTTAATATTTTCCCTTTAAAACGATTTTAAAGATACAAACCCCAGCAGAATGAGTAGTGCCATGAGCTAACCGTAAGTCGAGTCCCCATTGCGACCTCCGGAAATTAACATCTTGACTATCCGAATGGCACTCTTGCAAGAAACAAAAATCTGTATTAAAACGCTTCAAATACAAAAAATGGCTTTCCTCTTAACAATGTTATGTAACCCTCTACAATTAAGAGAAACAATAGATAAAGACATAAACCAAAAATCTATAGAAAATACAAAGTTAAATCCAGAAGATTCCTATAAAGAATTATAGCAAATCTTAAACGGTTACAACAGGTAAATACCGGGATGAGGACAGCAATCCTTTTTAAATGCAAAGAATTATTATTTTTATTTATTTTAAAAAAAATTAACCTTTTCTTCTCTTTCCTTCTGCTTTTTAAGTATTATTGCCTCTTTTATAAACGTACACATCAAAACATTTGAACTAGAGTCTCAGTCTCATTCAAGTCTTTAAACAATATACGGAGAAGAGTATCTCCTTTTTAAAACAGAGAAATGTATATAGTATATGTATATATAATGTATATATGGAAGATGCTGGCTGATCTTGATCAACGGCTTATTTTTCCACCTGAGATTGCCACCACTAACCTACGACCAGATATTGTTTTGTGGTCTGGATCAGCACGCATTGTTCAACTGATAGAGTTAACAGTGCCATGGGAGGATGCGGTAGATGAGGCATATGAGAGGAAGAAACTGCGGTATGCTCATCTGGCCACTGAAGCAGAACAGCGAGGATGGAGAGTCCAGGTTTATCCAGTGGAAGTGGGTTGTCGAGGATTTGTGGCACACTCTACAACCCGGTTCCTCAGAGACGTCGGATTCAGTGGCCAAGAGTTGCGTCGCACAGTAAAGAACTTATCTGAAGCAGCAGAGAGGAGCAGCAACTGGCTGTGGTTGAGACTGAAAGATTCTAGCTGGCTGTGTACAGGCCGCCATGCTACGGTTTCGTAGAATTCTTGAAAACTTGAAGAGGATGTTGGTTTATTTGTATAGGTTTTATTATTTACAGTCATTACGTTCCTGTGTATATTGCGTGAATGACGGGTGGTGGGTCAGATATTGTGTTTTGCGGTAGGTGGTATGCCATACGGAACCGTTGCCACTGAAACTGCATATTAACGCACCAGTGGGGCTTGACAGCCTTAGTCAAACGGGTTGGCGCGTATGGTTGGGTTGCGGAGAGATTGTGAGATTGTGTTTTGAGACGGAAAGATTCTAGCTGGCTGTGTACAGGCCGCCATGCTACGGTTTCGTAGAATTCTTGAAAACTTGAAGAGTCTGTTGGTTTATTTGTATAGGTTTTATTATTTACAGTCATTACGTTCCTGTGTATATTGCGTGAATGACGGGTGGTGGGTCAGATATTGTGTTTTGCGGTAGGTGGTATGCCATACGGAACCGTTGCCACTGAAACTGCATATTAACGCACCAGTGGGGCTTGACAGCCTTAGTCAAACGGGTTGGCGCGTATGGTTGGGTTGCGGAGAGATTGTGAGATTGTGTTTTGAGACGGAAAGATTCTAGCTGGCTGTGTACAGGCCGCCATGCTACGGTTTCGTAGAATTCTTGAAAACTTGAAGAGTCTGTTGGTTTATTTGTATAAGTTGTATAGTATTTACAGTCATTACGTTCCTGTGTATATTGCGTGAATGACGGGTGGTTGGGCAGATATTGTGTTTTGCGGTGGTAACTTTTTCACTTTGGCTGCTAACGAGTCTCAGTCAGTCCCTCTCTGCCGCTTTTCATCTCATTTTATAGTCTCTTCACTTCAATTACTGAAACAAGAAACAGGTGTTTTTCATTTGGACTTGACCCACGTACACCGCGCTTGTGTCACAGACCTCGCTGAATCACGCCCCCCTTGCCACACTTAAGATATTATTCAATATGTAATATATTACTGCTATTTATTGTCACACAACAAGAGACATATCAGTTGGGAAGAATAAAAAAAAAAATAGTGTTGCAGAATCATCTCTTTCTGTGTGTTTGTCTGGCTGTTTCTTTTCCAGTTCACCTGTTCTCACTTTCATTTACACCACAGCAGGTGAAAATGATTCACAATCACTTAAAGGGGTAGTTGATTGCGATTTCACTTTTTTCATTTTAAATAGTGTGTAATGTTGCTGTTGGTGCATGAACAGTATCTGGAAAGTTGCTGTGCTGAAAGTTCAACATAAGCAGAGATATCGTTTTTTAAAAATCAGGAAGTTTAATGCCTACAAAAACGACTCGAATGAAACTACAACGAGATACTCCCGGGTTTTATACGTAACTAACCCATAATCAACCCTCCCTCCGGAATATGCAAAAAAGGGGGCATGGCCATATTTCTGTGCTTTGTCGAAGAGGAAGAGTTATAGCTAGTGGAGAGCAGTAGCCATGCCTTCGAAAGTGTGTTATTTTCACCCAGCTGTCTTCTTGTTCGGGCTTCCTATGGACGCTGTAGTTCGTCAACAATGGCTACAATTTATGTTTGATAATGTTCCAGAAAATTACAATCGTAATTTAGCTCTATGTGCTGCGCATTTTACGGAAGACAGCTTCCAGAAACTCCACGAATTCAATGCCGGTGCAACACCGGATTCAACTGTTACTAAAGCATGAAGCAGTTCCAACTTTAAAACCAGAGGCAGCAGTTGTTGGGCCACAACCTGTAAGTAAGACTTAATAATTTTAAATGTATTTGCATGTATAATTTCAGACATAATGTTTTAGATTTATCAAGGACGTAAACAAATGCCAGCGCTGGCTTTAGTAGCCACTTAGTTATGCTATTTCGTGTGTCTATGACAAACTCGTACAAACATACGACCCAACACTCTGGATGAGCTTAAGGCCGCTATCGAAGCATCCTGGGCCTCCATAACACCTCAGCAGTGCCACAGGCTGATTGCCTCCATGCCACGCCGCATTGAAGCAGTCATTTCTGCAAAAGGATTCCCGACCAAGTATTGAGTGCATAACTGAACATAATTATTTGAAGGTTGACTTTTTTTTTGTATTAAAAACACTTCTTTTATTGGTCGGATGAAATATGCTAATTTTTTGAGACAGGAATTTTGGGTTTTCATGAGCTGTATGCCAAAATCATCAGTATTAAAACAATAAAAGACCTGAAATATTTCAGTTCGTGTGCAATGAATCTAAAATATATGAAAGTTTAATTTTTATCATTACATTATGGAAAATAATGAACTTTATCACAATATGCTAATTTTTTGAGAAGGACCTGTATATTGTAGGCTAGAAGCTATTGTTCTTTACAATAAGCTGGGCACCAGTGTTCTATTCATAGCAAATGCATTAACAAATCTATTTATATATATATATATATGTAAGTCCAGTGTAGTGACCTACATTTTTAATTATTTAGATGATTTGTGATGCAGATTGCATCATCACAAATGTAGAGGCAAAATGGCCTGGCTCAGTGCATGATTCCAGAATCTTTCGGGCCTCTTCTCTTTCCCACCAACTGGCACAAGGTATGTTAGTCACTTAACATATAGCAAAAACTACAGCTTTAAAATACCTTCACCAAATTCAATGCTTAAATTTGCTTAAATTCAATGCTTAAATTCAATGCTTATTCAGGTCAATTCTCAGGAGTTTTGCTGGGAGACAAGGAATATGCATGCCTGCCTTATCTCTTGACTCCCTATCAGGAGACGCAGACTGAGGCACAGCACAACTACAATATTGCCCATGCACGCACAAGAGCTCGTATAGAGATGGCATTTGGGCTCAACAAGTCAAGGTTCCAGTGCCTGAATTACCTCAGAGTGATTCCACAAAGGGCAAGTGACATTGTAGTTGCATGTGTTGTGCTACATAACATTGCCTGTCTGAGGAGAGAGAGGCAACCAAGGATGGTTGTAGAGCAAGACTGGGACATTGAAGGCATTTTTGATGACAATGAAATAGGCAGGGTTATAAGAGACAGTTATACCAATAATTATTTTGGTTAATACTGTCCAAACCATGTTAAAAGTTTTCACTTTCCCCTTAATTTACCAGACACACAAGTCATATTTAATTTTTTATTTTATTTAGGTTGAAGCTGGCTGTTAGGGGTGAAAACATACAATTAAATGTGGTCAAAAAACAAAAAGGTCATGTGTCATTGTTTTAAATATGGCAGTTCTACTTGCATTTTTCTCAAGCTGTTGGATTTCCAGCTTCAACTTTCTCATCTTGAGTTTTTTATATTGGATGTCAGTATCTATGGCCTCCATTTGTTTCAGGAGATACCTTTTGTAGACTCCCTTTATGTTCTGGGTTTCGTAGGAACAGAAATGTAAGTTTTTTCAATTTGATCTAGTGCTCTTGGCACTTTTTTTGGTAATTTTTTAATACTCACTTGGTCACATGTGGTCCCAGACTGAGAGGGCTCTAGAAGGGTGTCAGCATCCTGTTGCCAATAATGGAAATACACACAATTTAGCACCTCACAGGTAGGCTTTTAAATATAAATATATGTGCAAATCTGTGCCTACCTCAGGCCTCCTTGAACATACTGACACAGTCTCCTCATCCTCCTCAACTATAGATGGGCCTTCAACCTAAAACCATTAATTAAACTTGGTTTAATAAATCACCACTTGACAAATCAGTGCTTTAAACTCATAATGTCATACTCACAGGGTTCAGCATGATGTCTGGTGGATCCAGAAAGCACACCGAATTTGACATCAATATAAAACAAAAAGATTTAGTTAGGAATGCAAGAATAAAAATAAATAAAATAAACAAAATACCTTTTAAGTAGTGATCTCTTATACTGGATGGAATGGATCCAGATGCTGTTCCCCCCTCTATTCCCTCAATGACAAGCCTCCCTTTATTCAGGTGTAATGCCAGCTCCTCTGCAGGAGTAAAGTTGCTGTTGGTGGCCCTCCCCCAGTGCCAGCAACCTCACTCTTCTTTTTGGTAGCTGCAATTATTAAACATCATGAGACTGGACAGTTGTAACATCAAGCTGGTTATGCTTAAGTACTTACATAGATTTATACTTTATAATTAATACTTACCATTCTGAACAATAATTTTATATTTTATTTTCACCTGCTGCCATGTTCTTTTTTCTTCACTTAATTTGCTGCTGTAAAAGTTACACACACACACACTTCAATGTATTGTGACAAACATTTAATTTAACTTTAATAAAAATATAGTAATGTAGGCCTACATTAATTGCTACTTACGCATTGAGACGATCAGCAATTTCCTGCCAGCCTTTTTCTCTCGTTTTATTAATTGCTATTATTTCCTTTTTTTGTAATCATGTGTTTAAATTCTTCGTAAGATTCGAGAAGTAATTGCTGCTCAGTTGCCGTGAACATCGCTGCTCTCTCTTTCCCTTCAGTTGCCATGTTAAATTGATGAATCTATACTCCACCATCAGGGCTTCTTAAGAATAGCGTGTACGCGCAATTATCTAGACTAGATAAACCTGGTTCAAATTAGTGAGATTGCGTGAACTTGAATTCCCTTTTATGAAACCGCCTTAAGCCCCAACTGATTTGTTAGGTTAATTCAAGTCGGGTTTTGGAGCTTAATCCCCGCTTTTCTAAGCTTCTTTTATGAAACAACCCCCCGGTGCCACACTCTAATCAGCTAATTAACTCAAAACACTGCAAAGGCCTTTAAATGGTCTCTCAGTCTAGTTCTGTAGGCTACACAATTATGGGGAAGACTGCTGACTTGACGGCTGTCCAAAAGACGACCATTGACATCTTGCACAAGGAGGGCAAGACACAAAAGGTCATTGCTAAAGAGACTGGCTGTTCACAGAGCTCTGTGTCCAAGCACATTAATAGAGAGGCGAAGGGAAGGAAAAGATGTGGTAGAAAAAAGTGTACAAGCAATAGGGATAACCGCACCCTGGAGAGGATTTTGAAACAAAACCCATTAAAAAATGTGGGGGAGATTCACAAAGAGTGACTGCAGCTGGAGTCAGTGCTTCAAGAACCACCACACACAGACGTATGCAAGACATGGGTTTCAGCTGTCACATTCCTTGTGTCAAGCCACTCTTGAACAAGACACAGCGTCAGAAGCGTCTCGCCTGGGCTAAAGACAAAAAGGACTGGACTGCTGCTGAGTGGTCCAAAGTTATGTTCTCTGATGAAAGTAAATTTTGCATTTCCTTTTGAAATCAAGGTCCCAGAGTCTGGAGGAAGAGAGGAGGGGCACAGAATCCACGTTGCTTGAAGTCCAGTGTAAAGTTTCCACAGTCAGTGATGGTTTGAGGTGCCATGTCATCTGCTGGTGTTGGTCCACTGTGTTTTCTGAGGTCCAAGGTCAACGCAGCCGTCTACCAGGAAGTTTTAGAGCACTTCATGCTTCCTGCTGCTGACCAACTTTATGGAGATGCAGATTTCATTTTCCAACAGGACTTGGCACCTGCACACAGTGCCAAAGCTACCAGTACCTGGTTTAAGGACCATGGTATCCCTGTTCTTAATTGGCCAGCAAACTCGCCTGACCTTAACCCTATAGAAAATCTATGGGGTATTGTGAAGAGGAAAATGTGATACGCCAGACCCAACAATGCAGAAGAGCTGAAGGACACTATCAGAGCAACCTGGGCTCTCATAACACCTGAGCAGTGCCACAGACTGATCGACTCCATGCCACGCCGCATTGCTGCAGTAATTCAGGCAAAAGGAGCCCCAACTAAGTATTGAGTGCTGTACATGCTCATACTTTTCATGTTCATACTTTTCAGTTGGCCAACATTTCTAAAAATCCTTTTTTTGTATTGGTCTGAAGTAATATTCTAATTTTCGGAGATACTGAATTTGGGATTTTCATTAGTTGTCAGTTTTAATCATCACAATTAAATTAAATAAACATTTGAAATATATCAGTCTGTGTGTAATGAATGAATATCCAAATTTCACTTTTTGAATGGAATTACTGAAATAAATCAACTTTTTGATGATATTCTAATTATATGACCAGCACCTGTATGTGGTTTATGAGGTCATAATAGGTGTGTTCGACTTCATGCAGCTCTGCGCAGACCGATCGTTGGCTGACTTGAAGCAGTGCATGCCGGTTAGAAATTTTGTCCGACTTGATGCAGCGTCGACGCCACATGACTGTGACGTATGCCATTAAAGTAGCGCGAGAGCGATTCGAGAGCAGCCGCAGGACGCAGCCAGCGCAGATTCTCAAGAGCAGCTGCATGAGCTCAGGTGACGACACAACTGTTCCACGATTGGCCGGATTCACCGCATGACAACGGTCATGTGTTTCGTGTTTATTCTCACACCTTTAGTTCCACTAAAGCTCACAAATCATTTTTTTATAACTATTTTCATGTAGTCACAATGTTATATTGTGTCATGTTTATCAAAATAAAACTGATTAAAAAACGTTGATTCCACTTCATTGATAGTAGTACTTTATTCTTGTTCAAACAGACACTGTATAAAGCAGTACATAAAGTATTGAATGGAAATGTCTCTGAAACATCTGTGTATTTTGCAAATATTGCATTTATTTCACTTCAGCTGTGGTAAAGTATGCAAACACCACGTGAGCGGTCACTACGGTAACCAGAAAGTGTCCGACTTCACGTCTCCGTTTGCAGCTCCTCCCGCCTGCACGCGGCAACTCTCGCCGACCGGTTACATCCAGCCGCAGCCGATGTCCAACACACCTATTGACTTCTTGGTGGTTTATGGGGACCCACCTTTTCCAGCATCCTATCAACATAAAAGTCATGTCAAACATCTCCATTTAATCTACAAAAGACAATACTCACTTCATGTTCTTAATTTGTCTTTCAGAACACACATATATAAAACTGTGACATTTCACAGGATTATGGGGTCAAAACCAATTGTGGTATATAGAGACACAGTGTTTATGAGGTCTATTTACACACAACACACAAATCAGACAAATTACTGGTCTGTGAGGCCGGTTGTACTTATGAGGTCTATTTAAACACACAAACAGTGGTCTGGTCATGCTACAAGCTAGGTCTGTCAGGACTTCCTTCCTCCTTTTTGACCCTGTTTGTCTGTGTGGAGCTGGGTGGAGTCTTCCCTGGAACATGTCACCTGTTCAGCACACATACTTAGCTGACTTTTTGTGCAGAACTCAGTCTCCAGCCGCCTTCCAAGCCTCGTGTCTCCTGCTCTTGATCCTCCTTTCTGGGGGCTTTTCATTTTGACAATAAGTTCAAACTTAAAATGGACGTTGAAAGTTGATATAAGTTTTTGTCATAAAAAAAAGCTGAAAACAAATCGGTGCACATTGTGGCAACTCTTTCACTTTGACTTAACTTTATACAAACAAAATACAGTATATTAAAGAACACATAATGCATATGTATTGTCTTTGTTGTTTAGTCAGTACAACACCTACTCGAGTGTTTAAAAGACAAACAAGGTTATTATTACCCAATTTGGAGCCTAACTTGATTTGGCATGATTTTTCAGACTGCTCATGCCCAGATACTTTAGAGCAAGCACTGTCTGACTTACGATTTAAAACCGCTAACTTTAATGATTTAAACTTTGACTTATGTTACTCTTTCTAAGAATAAACACAGTGAAATAGTCCAACTTTATTAATGCATTAACAAAAAACGACATTTTATAGTTAAATCAGTTTAATTGAATTATAATAATGATACAGATAAAAAACACTATAAAGCACAACAACATATTTCATTTAAGATCGGCAAATATTTCATCAAATGGAAGAAAGATAACTGGAGAAAACATGCAACTTTTGAGCAAAAGAATAAGTGGTCTCTTTCAGCCAGAACTAGGGCAGGGCAATATAACTAAAAATGTATATATCTGTCACGTTTTCAATGTGTTTAATTATGTTCTGTGATCTTGTTCACCCCTGTCTTTGTGATTTTTGGTTTAGTCCTGTTAGTGTTTCCCGGTCTGTTTAATTAGTAATTCCCGTCACCTGTGTTCAGTTTATTATCCTATTAGTCCCTGTTCATTTAAGCCTTGTGTTTTCCCTCAGTGTTTGTTGGTCGTCGTCCGTGTATGGTTGTGTTTCTTGAAGTCCTAGAATGTTTTCTCTTTTGGTTTTTGATAGTTCAGTTAATGAATAAAGCATCTTCATTGAGCTCATTCTGTCCTCGTCTTCAGTAACCTGCACACAACCTGACAATATCACAATATAAGAAATATCATGATAACAATATTTTTGGCAATATTATTGAAACCTGACAAAATACTTTAAAATGACAGAATTTAAACTATTAACACAATTAATCCAAAGCTATTTTATTATTCTTATACATCAAAATTCACCTAAATCTGTGGGGCTACCTCATCTTTGGCCAATTATGAAATATCAAATATTATTGGTACAATAACTGCTGCACCTTCATCTTCCTCACAGTAACATGGTGCTGTAAATTCACCTGCCTCTGTGCAGTTTACTTGCGTATTTATTGTCAGGAGACTGAGGATAGACTTGTGGGTAATAACGCCTTTGTGACATGTGTTTGGCAGCAACATACCTCAAACTTTTTGTGGCTTTCAAAGCTTGCACTATTTTCCCCATTTCTCCTCTGCACATCTCTGTGCCACCCAGCAGCACAGACGTACACACAGGAGAGAGAGAGAGAGAGAGAGAGAAGGAGAGAGAGAGAAGTAGATGCGCTAGGCCTGACTTAGATCGGAAGAACGCTCTAGATGAAGATATTATTAGCTTTTATCGTGTTATTGTTAGAGCCATGCTCAGGAAAGGAAGCTAACTAGCTAGGCAATGCTACAACTTCAGTTGGTGTTCATTTAACCATTCCCACACCCGATTTTATTGGTTTATAATACAGCAATCTGATTGCTGATTGGCATAGACGCTTGAGGCATGAGCATGCGCATTACTTTATGTAGTACGAATGGTACGAGTTTATGAATGATCTACGACGCTGTTTGGCGTACTGTTAAGTGATAACAATGGCGATTTAAGTAACGATCAATTGGATAATGTTTTGATGAACTTACGAATCAAGTTAGATGAAGTTACTGTCAAAATGTATTCATATAGCGCTCAATTCACATCGTTACAAAGCAGCTTTACAAACAGTCATATTTTAAGCTTTAATATTGAGCAGTTTTATGGCTTGGCGATATCACAAAATATGTTGCTGATAAATGATACACTGTTTGAGATTTAGCTTAGCTATATACTATATTAATTTACCCTGCAGATAAGTCAGTGCCACTTTTGGTGGGCAATGATCATGACTCCATGAAATTACTGGCATATCAAAGGAGAGATCATTTCTATATAGGCTGATTTAGTCAATATTTTTCCGCATGTCATGCAAGGCTCCGTAATTTTACATAATTCGTTTATGCTAATTTGTTTTTCCATTAGGATCAGTGAATAAACACAAACTCGGGATTTTACACAAATGATGATAATTCCCTGTATTTCAGTAAAACATCGGATAAATCCAAAAGTGTGTTTTATTTTATTTTAAAGCAAAACCACGGTGACAAATAAGACAACAATAGGCTACAAAATATACAAGCCCTGGCCATTGGGTTTTGTGTGTACAATGGGAGTAAAATCCCTGCAGCGCTGCACTGTGAAAATAAATAAATATATATTATTATTTTTTACTAAAACAGATGTTATGTCGGAAATATTATAATGTATGTGCTCAAGAGCGTATTTAAGCAATAGGCCTAGTACATGTTCATATCACTTCTCTGCTGGGTATTTTATTTATTTTATTATATTATAATTGCACAGATTTACAGCAGAGGTTTTTTTATGGTTATGCAGCTAGCCTATATGTGAGTGTTAATATTTGAAACCATTTTTATCCCGTAGCCTACATATACGATGATTAAAACATGAACACGCAATGCGATGGTGGATGAATAAACAATTGGATTTTTAATATACCTGATGTCACAGTCGTACATGTTAACTAATTAGAAAACATGAATCTTTAAAAACTATAACATTTTATTTGCACTTTGTACCAAATAATGCAAGCATTGGACAACAAATCTCGTTAAAAAATGACAACAAAAAACGGCCGTGCTTTATAATTTAAGATCAGCTGCTTACATTCTTCCAGTGAATTATCATCATTTGCGTAAAATCCTGAGTTTGTGCTGATCCACCAATCCTGATAGAAATATGAAGAAGCCAAGTGAATGACGCGCTAATCTAATGTAAAACATCTGAAGTACAGGTGCCGTCACCAAGCGTTCCTTTTTAAACAATAACTTCATCTATTCTGTGTCTTAAGTATAATAAAGTATTAGCCATACGATTCGATTAAGATACGATTAAAGTTAGCATTTAATATTTCTTTAATACGGCCAACCCAGATAGCACACGTACATCACGGAGACGTCTATTTGATGTGAGTGTTTACATCTGTAAGACGTATTTTTAGAGTGTTCGCTCATCTGCAATACGTCTATAGGACGTTTCCTGTCAGATGTCAAATAGACGTTTAGAAAATGTCTTTAAGATGTAATGTTTGTTAAACTGACATCTTAAAGATGTCTATCAGATGTTAGTAAACAGCAGATGCTTTCCAGATGAAGTGATCTTTAACAGACATCTTGCAGGTACGTCTGCTAACTGGGAAATCATTCACAAAATCGTACATAAAAGAATGCGCATGCTTAGACCTGAATTGTCTACACCAATAAGATTGCGGTATTATAAATCAATTAAATTGGGGGTGGGTGGAGCGATACATGTCGCGCCGCCCAGAGCCGTTGAAAAACAGAGTTACGACACTCCCATAGACCGCCATAGGAACTCTGGAATACGGAAGTAACGCGTGTCGTGGAGCAGCCGATAGTTCCAAACACTGATAGTTCCAGTATTGAACCCCATTCATTTTCAGTGTTTCCGAGGTACGCTCGCAGGTAAATTAATGAAATTACTGTATTTTTTTACTTTTACTCACATTAGCCGACATCTCGTGAATCTAGTCAGTAGTTATATTTTGTGTAGCCAGTTTTAGTTAATGTTTATTGGAAGCTAATAGGTTAATTGCAGCTATAGCTTACGTGACCAACACTTCACTAACGTTAGCTAACTTACCGTAACCTGATATCAGTTGGGCTACATTTACCTCAAATTTTCTTTTCAAGTTCGTTGGCATACAACGTTTATCTTATGTATTAAATTTGTTGTTTAAGTTAGCAACACTTAGTTGCAACCGTTTTAGTGTATCTGATTGCAACGAATAGCAGCTAGCTTAACTAACGTTAGATGTGAATGATCCCAGTAAAAAGAAAGTATAACTGCAGATAGAATCTATCCTCCATTGGGTAAGTTGTGTCAAAAGGGAGGCCCACTGTCTTAGACTTTGAAAACCCCTGAGATAGATAATTACTTCATATATTTTTTTAATTGAAGATCCTGTGAAACTATTGGATACTGACTTTTGACTAAGAAAAACTGAAGTCGTGTTTTTAATAGTTGTTATTTAGAATACAGTGAATAATTTCAGCTGCCCAACATAACTCCTCATGTTTAAGGCTCCCTGTGAGCGAACTCTAGTGCTGAAAGAAGCACATGCACACTGCGGCTTTTGTGACACATTGAACTTTAATCTAACAGTCACTTGTGTGTAAAGGAATGTTTACACCTGAAACCAGAATATCTCAGAATATATTTTTTGCATGACATTTAATTTTACATTATCAATTTTATCTTTCTCTCTTTTAGGAGGTGATAGATAAGTCTAAAGCAAGACTTATACCTATATAATGTAAGTCTCAAGTTCCAGCTGTCGAACAGGTAATTTAATTTGCAAAGCCATACATACACAATCACTTTATGTGTGTGTTGTCATTTTGTTTGTTTTCAACAGGATGGATTATCAGTGGAGGGTGGAGCGATGACCAGGCTGGGGGAGCTTGCCATTCCTGTAAGCAGTGGAGTGATGATGAAGTTGGTTAGTGGCGCTATTGGAATGGTGGAGTACTGAAGCTGGTGGGGTGATGGTGAGGCTGTAAGTGTAAGATAGAATATAATTTTGTTTGAAATTAGTCAAAAAATCATTGTCAAGTGCCAAAGCTACTGTACCACAAACAAGACCACATCTTTCTCATATTTCCTGAAGCAGATATTTCGGACTATTAATACGATATGATCAGCATACAGTCAGTAAAACTAGTATAAACATAAGACCAGAGACCAGAAAAAAGGCAAAACAGACCCTCCATAGCTATTGATGCTGAAGCCACGCTAGGTGCTGGGACATTTGTAGGAGCAAAGGTCAGACCAAACTCCTCCATGGCAATGATCAAGGTGTTTGGTGGGGGCCTGCTTGTTGTACGCCTAGATGTTTCTTGGCCTTGCTGGTTCTTTTTTGCCCTTTTCGCCTGGCTTTTGCTTCCGTGATGCCCATTATCAGACAGCATTTTTTTTCTTTGAGCACTAATCTGCTTTGCTGCAATTCTCAACCTCAGCCTGATGTATCTCTTGGTTATTTTAATTGTGATGTTGCCATCACAATTCCTGTTTGTACAGGCTTCCAGCTAATGGTGTGTCCAATCTTCAGCCCACGGAAGAGTTGAATGGTGTCCTGGAGAAACTTAATGGCCTTCTGGTACTCCTCTATTTTGTGTGTGCTCAGTGCCATTACTGGGTGGCGAGAGGACATGATGTCAAACCAGTGGTCCACCTGCTCCAGAAACCATGCTGTTGTCCGGTAAGAGGGGGGTCTTTGTTCCTGCTCCACCATGTATTTCAAACCCGCACTTGTTGCCTTGCTAAAGACATTCATCGCAGGGCCCACCTTCATCTTATCAAAATGACTGGGCTGAAGGGTTTTACTTGATAGATTTGGAGCAATTTTCAATGTCATACCCTCTTGAAAATCTACCAAATCTTTTAGTGGACCAATTGAAACCTCATTGAAGACTAGGTTCTCCTTCTCTACCATATCTGGAGGAATCGTAAACGTCTGTCCACAGACCAAAGCGCTCTTCAAGTTCTTAACCAGGCATGAAGTATAACCTCCTGTCTGGTTTTGCTAGAGCATTTTAGAGCTCCCTCTGCCCTTCTTGTCTGATCTCTTTGTCTTTCCAACTCTTCCCTCAGGTCTTGCACACTGGCTCCTGGCTCACTTGACACCTGCACACTGGCTCCTGGCTCACTTGGCACCTGCACACTGGCTCCTGGCTCACTTGACACCTGCACACTGGCTCCTGGCTCACTTGGCACCTGCACACTGGCTCCTGGCTCACTTGGCACCTGCACACTGGCTCCTGTCTCACTTGGCACCTGCACACTGGCTCCTGGCTCACTTGGCACCTGCACACTGGCTCCTGGCTCACTTGACACCTGCACACTGGCTCCTGGCTCACTTGGCACCTGCACACTGGCTCCTGGCTCACTTGGAACCTGCACACTGGCTCCTGGCTCACTTGACACCTGCACACTGGCTCCTGGCTCACTTGGCACCTGCACACTGGCTCCTGGCTCACTTGGCACCTGCACACTGGCTCCTGGCTCACTTGGCACCTGCACACTGGCTCCTGGCTCACTTGGCACCTGCACACTGGCTCCTGGCTCACTTGGCACCTGTACACTGGCTCCTGGCTCACTTGGCACCTGTACACTGGCTCCTGGCTCACTTGGCACCTGCACACTGGCTCCTGGCTCACTTGACACCTGCACACTGGCTCCTGGCTCACTTGGCACCTGCACACTGGCTCCTGGCTCACTTGGCACCTGCACACTGGCTCCTGGCTCACTTGGCACCTGCACACTGGCTCCTGGCTCACTTGACACCTGCACACTGGCTCCTGGCTCACTTGGCACCTGCACACTGGCTCCTGGCTCACTTGGCACCTGCACACTGGCTCCTGGCTCACTTGGCACCTGCACACTGGCTCCTCGCTCACTTGGCACTTGGCACCTGCACACTGGCTCCTGGCTCACTTGACACCTGCACACTGGCTCCTGGCTCACTTGGCACCTGCACACTGGCTCCTGGCTCACTTGACACCTGCACACTGGCTCCTGGCTCACTTGGCACCTGCACACTGGCTCCTGGCTCACTTGGCACCTGCACACTGGCTCCTGGCTCACTTGGCACCTGCACACTGGCTCCTGGCTCACTTGGCACCTGCACACTGGCTCCTCGCTCACTTGGCACTTGGCACCTGCACACTGGCTCCTGGCTCACTTGGCACCTGTACACTGGCTCCTGGCTCACTTGGCACCTGCACACTGGCTCCTGGCTCACTTAGCACCTGCACACTGGCTCCTGGCTCACTTGGCACCTGCACACTGGCTCCTGGCTCACTTGGCACCTGCACACTGGCTCCTGGCTCACTTGGCACCTGCACACTGGCTCCTGGCTCACTTGACACCTGCACACTGGCTCCTGGCTCACTTGGCACCTGCACACTGGCTCCTGGCTCACTTGGCACCTGCACACTGGCTCCTGGCTCACTTGGCACCTGCACACTGGCTTCTGGCTCACTTGACACCTGCACACTGGCTCCTGGCTCACTTGACACCTGCACACTGGCTCCTGGCTCACTTGGCACCTGCACACTGGCTCCTGGCTCACTTGGCACCTGCACACTGGCTCCTGGCTCACTTGGCACCTGCACACTGGCTCCTGGCTCACTTGGCACCTGCACACTGGCTCCTGGCTCACTTGGCACCTGCACACTGGCTCCTGGCTCACTTGGCACCTGCACACTGGCTCCTGGCTCACTTGGCACCTGCACACTGGTTCCTGGCTCACTTGACACCTGCACACTGGCTCCTGGCTCACTTGGCACCTGCACACTGGCTCCTGGCTCAATTGACACCTGCACACTGGCTCCTGGCTCACTTGACACCTGCACACTGGCTCCTGGCTCACTTGACACCTGCACACTGGCTCCTGGCTCACTTGACACCTGCACACTGGCTCCTGGCTCACTTGATACCTGCACACTGGCTACTGGCTCACTTGGCACCTGCACACTGGCTCCTGGCTCACTTGGCACCTGCACACTGGCTCCTGGCTCACTTGACACCTGCACACTGGCTCCTGGCTCACTTGACACCTGCACACTGGCTCCTGGCTCACTTGACACCTGCACACTGGCTCCTGGCTCACTTGACACCTGCACCCTGGCTCTGCACACTGGCTCCTGGCTCACTTGGCACCTGTACACTGGCTCCCGGCTCACTTGGCACCTGCACACTGGCTCCTGGCTCACTTGGCACCTGCACCCTGGCTCTGCACACTGGCTCCTGGCTCACTTGGCACCTGCACACTGGCTCCCGGCTCACTTGGCACCTGCACACTGGCTCCCGGCTCACTTGGCACCTGCACACTGGCTCCTGGCTCACTTGGCACCTGCACCCTGGCTCTGCACACTGGCTCCTGGCTCACTTGGCACCTGCACACTGGCTCCTGGCTCACTTGGCACCTGCACACTGGCTCCCGGCTCACTTGGCACCTGCACACTGGCTCCTGGCTCACTTGGCACCTGCACCCTGGCTCTGCACACTGGCTCCCGGCTCACTTGGCACCTGCACACTGGCTCCCGGCTCACTTGGCACCTGCACACTGGCTCCTGGCTCACTTGGCACCTGCACACTGACTCCTGGCTAACTTGGCACCTTCACACTGGCTCCTGGCTCACTTGGCACCTGCAAACTGGCCCCTGATATATCTTCACCTTCCTTGTCCTCTCTTCCCTCACTTGCCCTTTCCTCACTTTCCTCACTTCCTCCCTCAATGTCTGAAATGATGCTGGCATTGTTAGTGTTACATGTAGAGTGTATACGCTAGTCATTGAAATAAGAAATATTATTTAAATTGACTTCACATTTTTCGTACCGATGTTCATTATAGGACAATATGTGTGGTCACTGGTCACTGCATGAACTGGAGGACGTCCTGTGGTACTCCTCACGGCAGGACCCTTCCTCCTCTTGGGCATAGGACGATGCACAAATATGGTTGGAACAGCATCAGTTCTCAATATCAGTTGGCCTTTTTTGTCCTTGAGAAATGCTCCCCCTCAAAATGTGCCTGCAGTGTTGCTTATGAGGTTATTTTCCACACACTTTCCAGATACTACCCCATAATTGTCTATCATAATTTCATTGCAGTCTTGTACATATGACAGTAAAACATGCTAAACCTTAATCCACAAGTGAAGTTATGTAAACATAACTTACTGCACATAGTTTTCTGTTGTTGTAATTTTTCGTGATGGTCAGGTTGCTTCTGCTGACTTGGGGTAACCATTTCTCTCTCCTGTCGGTATCTTTTGGGAAGTCATACATCCGGATCCCTTTCTCTGACCGATTGGTGCATCCAAACGCCGCACAGCCAACCATGGTAAGAAAATCAATCTATAAAAGTTAGATGTTATGATCAGTTACCAGGGAAGGTGTGCCATTCAACCCCTCCCTGTCTCCCACTTCTTTCTATCCAATTGCATCTAATTTCACTTCCAATACTGTAGTTCCTACACCTCACACATTTTCCTTTGTCTCTCCCTGGACTTCTGTGATAGGGGCCAGTTCATTTCAGGACCAGGAAAATGACACACCCTCACAGTAAAGAGGTTGTATACACTTAGTGTTCACTTTATTAGGTACACCTCTACAATCTAATGTAATGTAATTCAATACTACAGCTTTGCCATGAATTCTGCTTTTATGAAGTTTATAATCAGTCAGAAATGTGTCAATTCAACAGGTCATGGTTAAAGATGATGTTGCACTACATTGTATTCAGAGGGGTTTCTTATTTTTTTAATTATTATTAACACATCTGGATATAAAGCAAATAAGTACAACAGCACCCCCACAAACTACGACCTCAAAAGTTTTTTTTACACTGAATATACACCTCTATGACAGCATAAAAAATACTGAACATTATAGAAACATAAAAGCAGAATGTATGGCTGAGGTTTGTATATATGGTATCATAATGCAAAAAAAACCCAAAACTATTTTCCCTTATTGCATAATTTGTTGGATGAGCAAAATAATCATCCAGCTTCTTCCATGTTATTGTGTAAGAATAACAATTTGAATAACAATAGTGGTTTGTATATGGATATAGATATATATTTTGTTATATTTCAAATGCTGTACTGGAGTACAGAGCCAAAATAACATAAGTTTTGGAAACATAAGTTTTGCAATGTGTATTTAATCCGTCCTTCTGTCCAGCAGCAACAGGCTTGACTCGACTCAAGACCCTGTCTCCTCATGACACACTCTGCTTCTGCCAGGGGAATGCTCTCACCCAAAAATCCAAGTAACTATAGCATTACTTATAGCGTGGTGTTTGAATACTGTTATCAATGTATAGATAAGCATTTGACTGCTTCTCGATTCACCACCAGGTCTCCAGATCCTCCTACAGCTTGAATGCAATTGGTTGCCTTGTGTTTTTTACTGTTGTGTTGACTAAACTTCTTTCTTGACTTAAACTAAGCAGCTTCTGCCATTCATTGATATTCACTTGATGTGCATGTTTATGTGAATGTTTTTAACATAACATAAGGATGTTGGTTATTATGACCATAGAAGCACAAGAAAAATATATACAGTACATACTGTAAATGTATTATACCTTATGGGAGCAGTCCCCCTTCGCTCAATTTAAACACACACAAATGTATTCAATACAAAGGGCTTTATTGGCATGAAAGTTTCAAGAACAATGTTTTTCCAAAGCATCAAAATAAAATTATATACAGTAATATGAACAATAACACAACATTAATACAACTGGGTGAGGAACAGCTACATACACAATATATTATGTGTATGGGTTAAGGTTAGTTATGTGTGATATAAATACATGTGTTAAAAACATACATGTTATGGATCGTAGCCTATTTAGGAACATAGTTAATTCACTCATTAACTATCTCTCCAGTTTCATTTTATGAAGTTAAAATTTACTGAACATTGCTGCAAATATAGTCGTTGCTGTTAATGCATTCTACGTTATGGGAGCAGTCCATTTCCCTCCAAAATTAAACACAAAAACTTATTAATGCTGTGTTTCTGTTACTCCCCAGTAAAAAATGCTATTATATGTATTTAAAGTAAGCGTCAACATAATAATCAATGTACATTATGCGTCAATATTTACCGATAATTGCTGCACATATAGCTGCTGCTGTCTGTCCCGCTTAAAATCATTCAAACTGGTTGACAGCGCGGCTCTGTTTGAACTATTGAGAGCTACACAAACCACGTGACCGCGTGGCGGCGAGATCAGAGTGTGTCGCAACTCTCGTATTTAACGGCTCTGGCCCCGCCTAAAAGTGTCGCCCCGCCCCATCGTCCAGACTGCACTCTGGGCTACTACGACACACACACACACACACACACACAGAAGAAGAAGAAGAAGAGCGAGTCCAGGAGCAACAGCTGAATCTCCTGCTGAGGTTATGGAGTTTATTAAAGAGGAGTGTGAAGACATGAGTGAAGGAGTGAGAGAAGAAGATACTGAGGAACAGAGAGGTTAGTGATCTTTCATCAGTAGCGATAGCATAACTCTCTCTCTCTCTCTCTCTCTCTCTCTCTCTCTCTCTCTGTGTGTGTGTGTGCGCGCGCGCGTGTTTGTGTGTGTGCGCGCGCGCACGTGCACTAGTACGATAGTAGCGCATTAATGATCTGAAAACGAGATCCGTCTTCATGATCTGTGAATTCAGCTGACGATCCTCCGGTCGAAATCTGGGTTTCTACACGTTTAACGTCTATTAACAATGAACACGAATTCGTGTTTAGATTGAGCATGATCTATGGATACTTTCACAATCGCATTTGATCCGTTTCATTGTTTCTTCTCACTGCTTTGTCTCCTTTTTCTTGTGTAATAATGAAATACAGGCTGTGCAAATGAATAACGATCGAATAGATAAATCAGCTTATTAATGTGTAAAACGGTATTCTCGTCGGGACATAGGCTCAAATAGACTAACCCGATTTGAGAAATCTCTCTCAGTTCAGTTTTGGTCAGTTAACCCTTTCCGAGTGCCTAATTTAACCATGTTGATAGGAAAGGTTTCACAGTACAGTTTAGATTAGAAATTTTAGTCAGTTAACCCTTCTCTGAGTCCTTAACTTAACTATTTTGATTTGTGAAATCTTTCATGGTACAGTTTGGCCTTTTTAACTCTTTCCTCACTCCATAACTTCATTTTCTGATTTGTGAAATCTTTCATAGCAGGCTACAGTTTTGGTATAATTCTTCTTTGAGTCTTTAATTGCACTATCTTTTGTAGTACCCTTCCCCGAGTGTCTAATTCAACATGTTGATTATTAAACCGTTTCATAGTATAGTTTTGGTCTTTTAACCCTTCCCAGAGTCCTTAACTTCACATGTTGATTTATGAAAGGTTTCACAGTATAGTTTAGATGAGATTAGATTAGATATAGTCAGTTAACCCTTCTCTGAGTCCTTAACTTCACTTCACTATTCTGATTTGTAAATTATTTTACAGTACAGTTTCAGTCAGTTAACCCTTCTTTGAGACTTTATCTTCACTATTGTGATTTGTGACATCTCTCACTGTACAGTTTTGGTCTGTTAATTCCTCCAGGATGTCGCGGGCCTGTTCTGTGATTGTTACGGCCTAAAATGCCTGATGTTGCGGCCGCTTTTCTAAAAAGTTGCAATGAAAGTTGCGATGTTCTTCGGCGTTTGTTTTTATAGGTTAAAACGGCAAAGGTAGATAGATATTTACTTAAAGTGCTCATATTATGCTTTTTACTTTTTCCCTTTCATATATTGTGTTTTATATCTTTTTTTGTGCATGTTATAGGTCTACAAAGTGAAAAGCCCAAAGTCCACCCCAAAGGGACTGGCCATGTCCCACAGAAAACACTGTTCTCCATCTGCTTTATTGCAGTCTTTACTTCAGAGACTCACTTTGTAACACACGCTATAATGCTCGCCTAGCTGCTAGCGTGGAACACCCTCATTAGTTTATTCATTAAAAATTAAAAAGGATATTGATCTAATGAGAACAAAACCACTAACTAACCTTTAGTAACCGTATAAAAAGGCAAAACAAACGATTTAAAGACTAACAAACTAAGCTTTATTTTTAAACAAGATCTGCACCTGCAAAAATGTAAACGTGCAGAACCTCACAAACATTAAGCCGCAGTTATGTTGAAAGATGCCAATACTTATAAAGTGCAAAATACAGTTTTCTTAGGAATACCCGCAAAAGTGCACAGCCCGTTACAGTGAACACAGTACAGGCCTAGTACCATTTCATAACTCTGATACTTTCCTCCAACTAATCAAAAATAATCTTTGCTTTAATGAAAGATGATAATTTAGTAGTCTATATACTGTAGCTTGTGTACTGTAGCTGATTTATGGTTTTATGGCAGGATATGACCATGGGGGTTTTATGACTATCAGGTGGTTTGTGACCTTTTGTCCCCTGTGGTTCCGGTGTGTGTGTGTGTGTGTGTGTGTGTGTGTGTGTGTGTGTGTGTGTGTGTGACGGCAATCTGCTTGGTGTGACTGATAGGAATGTTTTTTTCAGGGGATGTTTTTATTATAGCAGGATAACATTCACAGAACGATGAAATTATGAACAGAGGTCTGTCATGGATATGATTTTCAGATGGATCGGTATCGTCCATAATGTCTTTGGGAGAGAATGAAACAAATTAGTTTAAAGAAATAGCACTGATGACAAATAAAGCTTATAAAATATATGAAATAAGATGTTAAGTTTAAGTATTTTGAAGTAAGTTTAAACTTGTTGAAAAAGTCACAGATTCTTAAATCTTTCTGAGCAAATGAAATGTCACAAATTAGTTTTTAAGAAATAAAACGCATAAAATAGTGAAAAAATGAAATAAGATGTTAATGTTATTAAGTTTAAGTATTTTAATGTAATACATCCGCGATATAGGGTCATCTTGTGGACACCACAGTATACTGCCTTACACAGAAAAATAAAACATAAATTAGTGAATAATAGTTGATATTATTTGAAATAAGATGTTAAATTATCAAGTATAAGCATTTTAATCTAATACACCACAATATACTGTCTTACACATTTAAATAAAACATAAAATAATGAAAAATAGTTGATAATTTAACATCTTATTTCAAATAATATGAACTAGCTATTATTCACTATTTTATATGGTTTATTTTTCTGTGTAAGACAGTATATTGTGGTGTCCACAAGATGACCCTATATCACTGATGTATTAGATTAAAATACCTATACTTGATAATTTAACATCTTATTTCAAATAATATGAAGTATTTTAAAATTAGTTTTAAACATGTGTTGAAGTGAATAAACTACAGAACATTAACCTCTAAGTTACCATGCATTGTATATCAGAGATGGGGAGTCGCATTTAAAGGATTAGTTCACCTCAAAATGGTAAATTTCCAAATAATTTACTCCCCCCAATGCCATCCAAGATATCCAGGTCTTTCTTTCCTCGGTGGAAGAGAAAATAAGTTTGAGGAAAACATTTCTGGATTTTTCTTCGAATAATGGACTTCAATGGTAACCAGCGTTTTGAAGTCCAAATCAATGCAGTTTCAAAGGCCTTTGAAGTGCTTCAGCGGACTGTGCACGATCACAGCTGAGGAGGAGGGGCTTATCTATCGAAACGATAGGTCATTTAAAAAAAAAAAAAAAAAATTTTAACTACAATTGTTCGGATTGAGCTGATCTGCAACGCGCCGGGAACTACGTCATCACGTTGAAAGGTCACGCTAGAAAAAAAAACGTTTAGGTTTTAAAAGATTTAAACACACAGGATACGCACACGTAAGGACCATTTTAAACAATAATATGACACAAAGACATAAATATGTCATTCAACATACAATACAATTTGCACTATCCTCCTTCCCACGGTGACCTTTCAACGTGATGACGTAGTTCCCGGCGCGTTGCAGATCAGCTCAATCCAAACAATTGTAGTTAAAAAGTGTATATATATATATATATTTTTTTTTTTTTTTGTTGAAAATGACCTATTGTTTCGCTAGATAAGCCCCTCCCTCCTCGGCTGCGATCGTGCACATTAAAAATCAAAGTCCCTGCGAAGGGTCAATTGCGTCAGAATCTCTTTCTTCACGCTGCCATCGTGGAAGCTGCACCAGGAGGACTAGTAATCTTTTTCTCTGAGCATCCGATGGCTTCAACTTGCCAGATTTGTGTGTGCCCCATCGACCCGCCTGACTAACATGAGTTCTGCGTCGCCTGCCTGGACCTCGCCCACGCCGAGGCGCCGTTCACTGACTCCACGTGCGCCCACTGCGCTGAGCTGCCGGGGCGCGCCCTAAGAACCAGGAGCGATATGGTGCGCTATAACGGGGACGTCATCCATCTTCATCGCACTCACCTGTCCTCTTCCCGCCCCGGCCCAAACCAGATGTTTGCCGCAAGCAGTGGACGGGGCCTGGGAGGAAGTGCCAGGGTCAGAGGAGAAGCCCGCAAAGGGGAAAGTCAGCGAACCATCCTCGGCTACCAAGCCTTCATCCTGACATCCTGAGACACTCTGCCTTCACAAGTCCTAAACTACTCCTACTAGGCCTTTACGCTCTAAATATGGGGAGTTTTTGCAAAATGGTGCCAGGACATCGATATCGACCCCGGGGATCTGTTCCGTGTCAGATGTTTTGCGTTCCCTACAGCACAGACTGGATAGCGGGAGTTTGCCATCCACGCTGAAGGTGTATGTGGCCGCTATTGCTTTGTTTCCTTCCCCGCTTCCGTGGCTGGTGTAGCTTGATCCCGGTTCTCTGGGCTCATCTTTACTACTCTCACGGTGGGATTTAATACAGTTCCCGCAGCGTTGCTACGCAATGTAGAGTTACCGCTCTCGAAAAGGAACGTCTCCGCTTACTATCGTAACCTCAGTTCCCTGAGAGGCGGGAAGGAGACATTGCGTTAGCCGCCGTGTTCGCTGTTTGATCAGCTGTGCAAGCGTTCAGTCGTGATTCTGACACAATTGTCGCGCCCATGCATTTTATACTGCCCGTGAGCCTGTCAGTATTTGCATATTTCGCGACAATTGGCCAGCTGTTCCAAGCTGGCGTAAGCCCATACGATTTCAACAAAAGTGGAGAAGGGAGGAGTTCCCGCAGCATTGCTACGCAATGTCTAGTTCCCGCTTCTTAGGGAACCGAGGTTACGACAGTAACCGGAGACGTTTTGTCCAGTTAGCTCTGCCCTGAGTCCTTAACTTCACTATTCGGATTTGGAAAGTTTTTCACAATAAAGTTTTGGCCTTTTAACTCGTCTTTGAGTCTTTAATTTCACAGTTGTGGATTTGTGAAATATTTTACAGTACAGTTTTTGTCAGTTAACCCTTACCCGAGTGCCCCGATTTAACCTTATTGATTTGTAAACTGTTTCACAGTAAAGTTTTGGTCTGTCATCCCTCTCTTGAGTGCACATCTTAACTATTCTGATTTGTAAAATCTTTCATAGTACAGTTTTGGTCAATTGACCCTTCCCTGAGTGTCTAATTTAACCATGTTAATTTCTAAACGGTTTAACAGTAAAGTTTTGGTCTGTTAACCTTTTCCTGAGTGCACACCTTCACTATTTTGATTTCTGAATTTATTTAAAGTACAGTATTGGTCTTTTAACCCTTCTCTGAGTCCTTAACTTCACTATTCTGATTTGTATCAGTTGATCAGTTAACCCTTTCTAACGTTAGGAGTGCCTAACTTTCCTGTTATAAATAAAAGTTAAAGGAGTCATATGATGCGAAATCTTGTTTTCCTTTTTCTTAAGTCTCTTATGTAGCTGTTAGTGAATGCATAAGATCTGCAGAGTTACAAAGCTCAAAGTATCAAACCTAAAGAGATATTCTTTATAAAAGTTAAGGCTCAGCCACGCCTACCTAAAACGCGACGTTCAAACACGCCCCCACAAATCTGTCAGTGTGTCGGAGTTTCAGAGTTTCATAACACCGCCAAAATGTATACGCAAAGAAATAAGGCGTAACTTTTATTCCAGCTGTATTATTATCATTGTTGCCGCTGGTGCCGCCATGTCGTTGCGAAGGTCAGACTACTTTGTTTGGCCTTCCAAAAGAGGACACAATTAGAAAACAGTGAGGCAGTTCCATCTTTGCAAGTACATTCTGGCGCTTTTGACTCACAGACACAGCCTGTAATCACATTCAAAGCCTATGTTTCAATATTTTAAGAATTTGCTACCAACTATTCAAACGCAAGTTTTGAGCAGTATAGAGTAGCACTTGCTTGTTGTTTCAACGATCACAAATGCAGACATGGTTTTATGTTTACAAAGTGTTCTCCCCCCGTAGTGCGGCGCGATGCGTTAAAAGACAGTAAAGTCATTATAATCAGTAATTTTGTCTCCAATGAAATGCTAATCTGATACGATCAGGTCCAGTCGCACTTGCAAAGTTGATTGATCAGCTTGGTCATCTGCATTTTCCGGTTCAGATTCGGCCTCGAATTGATAAGGTAGTACAGACATTATCACCTGTCATTATTGCTTTGGGAGCTGATGTTCCAAATATGGTAAGGGCCGTGACATTTCCGTCACATGCTTAAGGTTTTTGGGCCAATCACAATACACTGGATCACTGGCCAATCAGACCACCCCACGCTTTTCAGAACGATGAGCTTTGCAAAAATTGACGTGTTTCAGAATTGAAATTCTAAAAAATGTAATTTAATTTAATTTGTTCCTTTCAGATCTGATTAAAGAGGAAGAGGAAAGTGAAGTGGAAAGTGAAGAACTGAGTGAAGAGGAAGAACATCAGAAATCTCAGAATATCACAACTAGAGGAAAATCTTCTAGTTGCACAAAGACTAAAAAGAATGTTTCACAGAAAATAACTCAAAGATCAAGAGTTAAAAGGCCATCATGCACCTGCCGTCAGTGTGGAAAGAGTTTCACATGTAAAGGAAGCCTTAGGGATCACACAAGGATTCACACTGGAGAAAGACCTTTCACATGCAGTTACTGTGGAATAGGGTTTAAACAAAGCGGAAGCCTTACAGAACACATACGAATTCACACTGGAGAGAAGCCTTACTCATGCAGTCAGTGTGGGAAGAGTTACAGACAGAAAGGAAGTCTTGGGACACACATGAAAACTCACGCTGAAGAGAAGCCTTTTACATGCCCGCAGTGTGGGAAATGTTTTACACAGAAACAAAACTTTAACATTCACTTAAAAACTCACTCCGGTGAGAAGCCTTTCATCTGTGCTCAGTGTGGAAAAGCTTTTAGTCAGTCGTCACTCCTGAAAATGCACGAGGTCGTACACAGCGAAGTGAAGCCGTTTCACTGCGCTTCATGTGACAAGAGTTTCAACCAAATGTCTTGCCTTCAAAGACATTTAAAATCATTTATGCATAATAAATACAGGTCCCTAGAAAAATTCATGATCCCAGCTGTAGCCTCAGGTCATGGTTTTCCCTCAGGAGCAAATGTGTCCCAACAGAGCAATATAATAGGGTCCTCTACTAAAACACATTACCTGCAGTGAGAAAGGCAGTTCAGGGGACGTGAATGTATTAGTTCAGAATATAAACAAATAATTAAAACATGCCTGGTGTTGTGAAGGGATGCTTTTCTTTAAATGAATAAAATTACATGTATAGTACCATTCAAAAACAACGTCTGTTAATTATTTCTACACCTTAATAATTTAATGTCTTAAATGAAGCATGTTTGCACTGAGAATTGAGAATATTTGGTTGTAATGATATTAGGAGTCTTAAAAGAAAATGCTATGATGTTGGTAAAGAAAACCAAAAATGAATTAATTTATATGCCTTTCTTATAAAAAACGATTTTTTGATGATTTTGATATACATGTAGATAACAAAAAATTGGCATTTAAAGACATTCTTAACTCTATTGGAGTTAGACAACACGTGTCAGGACCTACTCATTGTCGTAATCATACTCTAGATCTAATATTATCACATGGAATCAATGTTGATGCTGTTGAAATTCTGCAGCAGAGCGATGACATCTCAGATCATTATCTAGTCTCGTGTAAACTTCATTTAGCCAAGGCTGCAAAGCCGACTCCGTGTTACAAGTATGTTAGACCTATCACTTCTGCCACTAAAGATCGCTTTATTAATAATCTTCCTGATCAGTTTCAGCTTAGAACTCAATATTGCGACAGAAACTTTTAACTCTCTCTTTTCCAGCACTTTAGACACGGTTGCTCCATTGCGCTTAAAGAAGATTAAAGAAAATATTCCAACGGCATGGTACAACGAGCACACTCAGGCCCTAAAGAGAGCAGCCAGAAAAATGGAGCGAAACTGGAAGAGAACAAAACTAGAGATATTTTGGATTTCATGGAAGGAGAGCTCGATTGCATACAGAGAGGCCTTAAAAACTGCTAGATCTGCTTATTTTGCAACCCTATTAAAAGAAAATAAACAAAACCCTAGGTATTTATTTGAAAAATTGGCTAAACTAACAAAAAAATAAGGCTTCAAGCCCAGAAGTTTGCAAGCAGCACAACAGTAATGACTTTATGACCTTCTTCACTTACAAGATTGATAATATCAGGGAGAAAATTGTAACTATGCAACCGTCTACTACAGTATCACATCAGACAGTGCAGTTTAGTCTCACTGACGAAAAATTCCGGTTTATTTATTGCTATAGGAGAGGGTGAATTTCATAAACTCGTTAAACCAAAATTTTTAAGCTGGCTATAATTAATCCGCTTGTTAAAAAACCCCAACTTGATCCTTCAGAATTAGTCAATTACAGGCCGATCTCGAATCTACCTTTTCTGTCAAAGATACTAGAAAAGGCAGTATCTTCACAACTATGTTCCTTTTTAGAAAGAAATGGTATCTGTGAGGATTTCCAGTCAGGATTTAGACCGTATCATAGTACTGAGACAGCTCTCATTAGAGTCACAAATGATTTGCTCTTCTCATTCGATCGTGGTTGTATATTGCTTTTGGTGTTACTCGATCTTAGTGCAGCGTTTGACACTATTGACCACAACATTCTTTAAAATAGACTCGAAAATTGGCATTAGTGGAATTGCACTAGCATGGTTTAAATCATACTTATCTGACCGTTATCAGTTTGTAGCAGTAAATGAAGAGATGTCTTATCGCTCAAAAGTTCAGTATGGTGTACCACAAGGCTCAGTACTGGGACCGCTGCTGTTCACTCTGTACACGCTACCCACACACACACACACACACACACACACGCACTCTGTACACGCTACCCTTAGGAGATATCATTAGGAAGCATGGCATTAGTTTTCACTGTTATGCTGATGATACTCAGCTCTATATTTCCTCACACCCTGACGAAACTTACCAATCCACAAAATTAACAGAATGCATAGATGATATAAAAAATTGAATGACTAGTAATTTCCTACTACTTGATTCTGAAAAAACAGAGATTCTAATTGTTGGACAAAAAACTTCCTCACGTAATAACCTAGAATATTTGATGGCTGCTCTGTAAAGTCTTCGTCGTCAGTTAGGAACCTGGGTGGGCTCTTTGATACCAATCTTTCATTTGAAAGTCACGTGAATAGTATCTGTAAAACTGCATTTTTTTCATCTTAAAAATATATCTAAATGACGTCATATGCTCTCATTTAAAAATGCAGAACAATTAGTTTATGCGTTCATGACATCAAGGCTAGATTATTGTAATGCTCTACTGGGTGGTTGCCCTGCACGCTTAATAAACAAACTACAGCTGGTCCAAAATGCAGCCGCTAGAGTTCTTACCAGAACCAGGAAGTATGACCATATTAGCCCGGTCTTGTCAACACTGCATTGGCTCCCAATTAAACATCGTATAAATTTTAAAATATCGCTGATTACTTACAAAGCACTAAATGGTTTAGCTCCGCAGTACTTGAGCGAGCTCTTAACCCATTATAGTCCTTCACGTCTATTGCGATCTCAAAGCTACGGCCAGTTGATAATACCTAGAATATCTAAATTGACTGCTGGCGGTAGATCCTTTCCTATTTAGCACCAAAACTTTGGAACAATCTTCCTAACATTGTCCGGGAAGCAGACACAGTCTGTCAGTTCAAATCTAGACTAAAAACACATCTCTTTGACCTAGCATACACATAACACATTATAGACTTCTATAATTCAATGTTAGGCTGCATAGATTAGATAAATCTATGCATATATCCCATAAATCCTGATGTACTTGGTACCTCATAAGAAAGATGGCGTCTACGCTAATATTAGTCTCTCTGTTCATCCTGAGGTTTATCGCAGTCCGCCAGATCCAGGCCATATCCGGATCTGATGAAGGACCTGTGGCTGGACACGACGACAACGCAGTCCTGAAGTGTCCACTAGTCTTTACCTTGTGAAGGCCTCCTTCCCTTTACCTCTGTACTGATAAAACGTTGTGGGGATAATTCTGATTCACGTCGCTACGCGGAAGCGATAAAAAATTCTCAGAGCCACCAGGCACTGTTTTATGCAAATGAGCGTCCGGATCGCATTAAAGAATTTTCTGTTAGAACGGTGTCGTGTTAGCGGCCCCTAAGTTAATAACTAATAATTGTGCGACGGAAGTAAATCAATCAAAACTAACTTTAGCTGGACAATAACTTTATTCCAGAGCTGCTGTAAAGCCTAAACAATCTCTGTTACTTTAATTTCCTATTATTACTGTAAAGGTGCTTTGAAACAGTCCATATTGTTAAAAGTGCTATATAAATGAAGGTGACTTGACACAATTTATGAAGCAATTCACTTTTCTCACAGCTATAAACAATCTGATAACTACACCCCAATTTGTACAAACCTCAGACTTCCATATTTTAGTCAAAAACACATTCACTTCTAAGATCATGAAACATAAATACACAGACGACTCCACTGCCATATTTAAATAGTTCCTCCACTTGAACACAAGCGTCAGTCATCAGTGTCCGAGCGTCCTGCATGTGTTTAGCTTGTGGGGAAACTGGAGCACATGGAGGAAACCCACAGCAACATCTGGAGAAACTGCAAACTCCACACAGAAAGAGCTGCTGGATCAGCCGGAACTCCAACCAGCGATCTTTCTGCCGTGTGGAGACAGTCAAACCTGTAGCGATTTTTGTGAGCATATCAGTGAACACCCCAGACCACTTGGTGAGTTTCACGTCTTTGTAAACTTAAGTTTAATGCATTTTATGAATGATTGTTCCAGTGCTCCTATGAAACAATTGTGTAGGTGAAGGGGTGCTAACACAGAAACCTAAAATTTTTGGGACAGCAGCGTTTTTCCAAATTTCAATCTTAACCGTTCTATTTCATCAGAAACGATCTTAAAACAGGGCTTTAAGTGTAAAATACCGAACTTGTCCTTTAAAGGTTATTTATTTTCTTTCAAGGAAAGGTCAGCGATCATACAGTCATACAGAGTGGCTGCAGAGTGTGACAATTTACAGGAGGGCATCCTTCCTTCTTTATAGTCCTGAATGATGATTCAGATATGTCTTAGCCATAACTAACATGTTGTTTAGACTTGTTTATCATACTACCCTTGAGTGGAGACCCTCTGTCTCGGTCATATATTTAGTCACACATTACTTTTAGTCACGTATACAAGGTCATACACATACATACATTCATAAGTGTATGTATTAACACATACATACATTCATAAGGGTTAATAATCGTTCTTTATTCTATCAATGTTGCAGAGAATCATGGGACATCATGGGACTCCACATGCAATCCTCCTGCATTTTGTTACCTTAATCTAATTACCATCATGTTTCTAAGATTTTATGAATATAAGAAAATGCAAACATATTAAATTTTTTCCACAACTGTGTAACGGTTTAAACGTTACCTGGGTTTTATTGTTGTATTTTTTCTGGATATTGCCCAAAAAGAGGTCTGGGTCACGTGCAATACCTTTTGGAGCCTCTTAAAGGCACTAGGGCACGGTGGCTACTAGATATAAGCCTGGTAACCCATGAAGAAGTGAGTTCAGTTTGGTCAAAGCCCGTCTACGGAAAGCCTGGCCACTCCCTATTAAGTCCTATTGTACCGAATTTTGGTTGTAGTTCCACCAGAGTTCCACTGGGGGGCGATCATCTGAGTGCAAAATGAATGGGAGTCTATGGGGCTAGACGGCTAAATTTGTCTCTTTCACCCAATTGCGGTTGAGAAATCTCAGATTTGAATGTAGGTTTTGCAAGTTCAACATGGGTTATAGGTCGAAAGTTGAATGAACGAGTACTTATGTCCTTTTGATTTCTTACAGGTTGAGTTGTTGTTGCCCATAACAGGCTACCATTCTGCTAATGGATGCTGATTGGTCAGTGAAGGACTGATTACGACCAGACATACTGCCTGATGGCATCGTGGCATCCGAAGCAGGACCAGAATGTTAAGGCGGACTTAACTCTTCTAGCACGTGTATTTACCTGTGTCAGCTGTGTTGTCGATGCCTCGAGAGAAAAGAAAGTGCAGATCGCGAAAGCACCAAAGTGACTGAAGGATTGCCGTAAAGCAGTTCTCTGGTCGTATGATGTGTATGATGTCATTGACATTTTAAAAGACTTTTTGAAGCAAATAAGTGACTCATAAGTGATAAGCTGCAGCTCGCTGACCGCCGTGACAGGCTGATACATAAGAGGCGTCCCGATTGCCATGAATGGGGAGCGCCCTTTTATCACTTCGTGATGTGCGAGCGGAGCCTTGGGCGGAGTGTATGTTAGTAAGCGTGAGCGCTTTTGAGCGGGCACGAGACTTACACATAAAATTGACGTTGCGATGGATTTTCACGATTAATACCGTTCCAAACTATACAATATCCTGTCCTTGATATTAATATAATCCCGCGGTAACTAAAGAGCTTATCCTTTAGTCGTGTCCTCAAGAGTTAGGTGATCAGTCTATATAAATTCGTATTCTATTATTAAATAATAGATTTCCCCTTTATATTATAAGTCTACCTTTTGTGGTACTCTTCAACCTTGTTCGCACAATAACAAGTTGTCATACATATACTCTTATACATATACACATGTTATTTGTTGCCTCTTTGGCTAGGCTGTTTGATCAATCAAATATCATAGTGATTATTCTTATCTCAAAAGAATGCTCACCCTCTGATGTAGTTCTCTTCAGGAAGGGTCCTTCTGGCCCGGTTAGAAGAATGTGACTCTCACTCAATGATCCAAGGTCCAGTCAGATGATTATAATAAATGTTACAAAATTTATTAAAATAATCAAATGAAAAAGGAATACTTGTTACAGATCATAAATGAGTACTAACTAACAGATATATACTAGCTAGGCTTGAAGCTTCTTGCCCCTGACAACTGCTGGTGTGTCAGGTTGGTGGTTGCAAGGAAGAGCGAGCAATTTCTCTTTTTCTTCTCTTATATAGTCTTTTGATGCAGCTGGCTTTTGTTTCCCCGAGGTGCTGTAAGCATCTAGTTTCACAAGACCGCTGTTGCAGAAAGGAGCTATGTTTCTAGCAACTGCTTAGAGGATATGAGTCCCTCATGTATAGAGAGGTGAAAGGTTTAAGACACAGTAATAAATCTTAAATGTTCATAAACACAGTAATACACTTTAAATGTTCATAGCTTTCATTAGTTCAGACACTTCTTTTAAACAGGTGGCTTTATGTGGCAGCCCATGTTTTCTATTGTGTCCTTTTCGACCTTTGCATTTGGATGAAGACAGATTTCCTGCTGAAGATTTTAATAAAGTGAGGCCAATGCCATTCTCAGATGAGCCTATTTCCACAACGTCCCGGCCGCTTTGGACGGGGAGCGTTTTATGATCGCCCTCCGTTTTGTGACAACGCTTAAATGCACGGGCTGTGCTCAGGGAGAGGCTTGTGTTAGTAAGCGTGAGCGCTCACCGGCGGGCACGTGACTTACATTCATAACCTGACTGAATACACTTCTTACATTCAACACTCGAGCAGCTTTTGTCTGCTTTATGAGAGTGGGCTTTGTGAATGACACGGGAAGTGTTGTGCTTGTGTGTAGGGGTGAACACTGGGGAGTGGGCACTTTTTCTACACTCAAAACACCCTCGGCGTGAGCCAGATAACCAGGAATTATACTCTTTATTAGATTTCTCTGGGTCGCCGTAAAAACGGCGTTTGTGTGCAGGGTTTTTCTACCGGCTCGTTGTCTGCTAAATGAACCACTGCAGTAGCCTGTTTGAAGGGGACTGACAGGGAGAAAAGCTTTTACGGCGGTCCGGCCGCAGCGGGACTCGGCCGTCTTTTCCTTCCTGATGACGCTAGGAAGGCTTTGCGTGCTCGGGCTTCAGCGCGATCCTTTGCCGAGGCCCTCTGGTGGGCGGCGGTCTGTGGCGGCTGTCCGAGCGCGACCTAGGGCGGCCGCCCTGGCATCGCTGTGAAGGCTGGGTAGGCTGCGATGGGCGCTGAGTGGCAGTTCGCGCAGGCGGTGGGTCACGTGAGCGGCCTGTAGCGGAACTCGAGCGCCGAGGCAGGAAGAGATTCATGGCCTGCGTGGTCTTCTGAACCTCCGAGAAGCGGTCGACGAGCCCGCTCACCGCTGGGCCGAAGAGACCGGTAGGGGAAAGAGGCGCGTTGAGAAAGGTAGCGCGCTCGGATTCCCTCATGTCGGCGAGCGTCAACCAGAGGTGCCTCTCTGTGACGGTCAACGCGGCCATAGACCTTCCGATAGCTTGAGCTGCGGTCTTGGTAGCGCGGAGCGATAGATCCGTCGCGCTTCTCAAGTCGGTAACGGCAGCTGGGTCCCGGCCCTTCTCATCCCATTCGCGGAGGAGGTCGGCCTGTAGAATCTGTAGCACAGCCATCGAGTGCAGACCTGAAGCGGCTTGTCCGGCGGCGGTGTATGCGCGGCCGACAAGGGCGGATGTGGCTCTGCAGGCCTTGGACGGGAGGGCAGACCTTGAGCGCCATCTCGCGGAGGGCGGGCAAAGGTGCGCTGCGACCGTCTCTTCCACAGGGGGAATGGCTGGGTATCCTTTCTCGGCGGCGCCGTCCACTTGGGAGAGCGACGCGGAGAAGTGGGATTGGAGCCTCGTGGAGAAAGGTGCATTCCACGATTTAGCCAGTTCTGAGTGAAGTTCAGGCAGAAACATGGCGGCCCTGGCTGCAGGCGCTTGACGGCGGCGACTCTGAAGAAAGCAGCCGTCGAGCCTGTTAGGTGCGGGCTCCTTGGGCGGCGACCACTCGAGCCCGAGTCGATCGACAGCCTGAGAGAGGAGGCGCAACAGTTCAGCGTGTGGCACGTGGGCGGCAGCTGCGCGTCGGTGAGGAGAGGCGGAGAAGGCGAGAGCGAGGCTCGACGGGGTGTATCCGGCGAGCGCGTCGCGGTGGCCACAGGCTCCGGCATCCTGAGGGAACGGCGCTTCTTTTTGCGCGGTCCCACAAAGGGTGGAGTGGGGTTGAAAGCTTCGATTCGAGCCCGCAGGGTCGATATCGGAAGCGCGTCGCAGAACTCGCATCCCCCTGACGAGAGGGCGTGGGCTGCGTGTTCCTGGCCCAGAGAGAGAGCGCAGATCTCATGGCGGTCTCCGTCGCTGAGCGTGGCTCCACATGAGCCGCAGGAAATGCTTGGCATCTTGAAAAAGACGCTCGCTGCTCTTTTAGAGTGAAGAGTGAGGTAAAAAGGATACGTCGCCGGATAGCGTAGCTGGCACGGATGGCTGAAGGTGGCGAAGACGGCCGGCTTCTTCAGGCGCTGTCCTAAGCTGGCTAGTCGCTTCTTCGACGGCGGCGGCTTCTCTCTAGATCCAGCGATGCGAAGAGCTTCGCTGAAGAAGGTGAAAATCAGAGAATACAGCCTACGAGCCCTGTTTATATACGCTAAGCCACGCCCATTCTGGCGGGCTTTGACGCTGTGAAGGCGCGAGCGCCCTTCATTGGACGTGACGTCACGTCGGGCTCAGTGGTAGGCTGCTGCAGTTCCCGCAGGGCAGCCTATGAGCACGCTAGACAGCCTGCTCTAGGTCTGCTAGCTGCTGCACTGCGTTGACAATGAATACAAAATTAAGGATAATTTTTTGGCTTCAATCTTTCCCGTAGCGTAAGCTAACTTACGCAATACGAGAGAACCTCTCGTAAGAGAACCGCATGGTTCAGATAAATGCTACCTGCTTACACATTTGAAGTCCTGGTTTGAGAACTCATGGAGTTTACGTTCAAACGTGAGTATAAACGTGAGCTAACTGTGCAAATCTCTTGATGTAATTGTAATGAATAAGGTCTGATGTTAGCTGTTTTGCTTTCTTTTGTAGAAAGGACTTTTCATTATTAGTCACTTATCACCATTGTTTCAAACCACTCTTGTTCTGCATCGTTTTGATGATCTGATACACGTCTCCTGGAAGAGAGACGTAGGGATCTGGATATCACCACGCTGTAGCGAGGCACCAAATGCCATTTACTATCTGCACCTCATACTCATACTGGATTATTGGATAATATCATTGCGTCAATCTCAAATAACCACTGGGTTTGATACTCATCTCTTCACCTTCATCATTTCAACTCCTCTAAAGACTGGACACTGACGATAAGTTTTGTTTATATTATCGTCTCATTTACACAGAGACAAAGACTTGGTTTCCTTATATTGTTTATTGTTGGGGGCAATTATATGCATGTGTGAAATAAGATAGGAAAATTAATATTTGTTGAGTGAAGTGGTTCTATTTCAGTACCAGTCGAATTTCTGTTGAACCCCCTCAGGGTAACACCTAAAGAGAAAAGGGAGTGTTACAACTGAAAGAGATATATGTGAGCATAATATGTGGACTCATGTCAAGTCAAGTCACCTTTATTTATATAGTACTTTTTACAATACTGATTGTTTCAAAGCAGCTTTACAGAGATAACAGGAAAACATTGTTGTAATTTGTTAAATATAAAATGAAATGTCCCCAACTAAGCAAGCCAATGGCAAAAAAGGCGAAGACTCATGTTAGTGGTCTCAAACTCAATTCCTGGAGGGTCACAGTTCTGCACAGTTTTGATCCAACCCTGATCAAACACACCTGATCCAGCTAATCAAGGTCTTCAGGATTACTAGAAACTTCAAGCAGGTGTGAGTTTGAGCTGGTTGGAGCTAAACTGTGCAGAGCTGTGAAAAAAAAATAGAAAATTTGCATGTCATAAGCAAGTTTAAAAGGAGTGTGCAATTATTATTTACAGCTCAAAATTAAGTCCAGAAATATTTAAGGCGATGAAGGGTGTCTGCCGGCCCAGAGCCCAGTGCCAACAGCCCACGGCGGAGTCGAGGGAGGGGGGAGCCAAGGTGGCGTGGCAGGCTAACATCAACTGGGGGACGACCGATGGAGGCAAAGCCAGTGCATCCCAGGGCTCAGACTCAGACGGAGAGCCGATGAAGAAGAGCATCATCGCTGGCACAGGAGGCCTAGGGGACAAGCATCTGAGGAGCCAGACTGCCCGAGGACCGAGGCGATGTTGGTGTGATAGAGGACCGAGGCGTATCCGGAGGGAAGGAGGAGCCAAGGTGGAGCCGACAGGTCAATGGGCCGAGACGATCTGAGGCTGGAGGCAGAGGCATTGGATCTATCCGCTCAGGCGCTGATGGTGGTTGTAGGACCTGAGGCTCGACGTGAGTGCTCGGCATTACAGGAGATGGCGAAGGGCTACAGGACTGGCTGAGCAGGGCGGTGACGGAGGCTAAACAGGGTCGAAGGTAATAATATATTGTTCATGCCGGACTCTGTGCATTTTATAAATAGCGATGAAGGTTTAGATGAAACAGATATAAAGTCCATAGCGCTGTCTAGAACATTTACATTTACATTTATTCATTTAGCTGACACTTTTATCCAAAGCGACTTACAATTGCTATATTTCAGAGGTCGCACGCCTCTGGAGCAACTAGGGGTTAAGTGTCTTGCTCAGGGACACATTGGTGTCTCACAGTGGATTCGAACCCGGGTCTCTCACACCAAAGGCATGTGTCTTATCCACTGCGCCATCACCACCCCACCAGAAACAGCGATGAAGAATTCGAAATGGGGTGGGAAACGATACCTCCGTGCTGCAGTCAATCAGCCAGTCCTCAGTCTCTATTTCCACCAATATGCCCTCGGTCACTGATGTTGTGGGCCCACACCCCTGGTTAGACTCACTGGGGGCTCCTCTTCTGGGGCGAGGGTCAGCGCTGGCCACTTCTCCTCGGGCGCTGGCTGATGCGCCTCCGTCTGCGAGGGACTCACACGATTCCTCCGAAAAACAGGCTGTATTCTGGACCGGGTGTAAACACTATCGCGACACCGGATTATAGGGCCCCTCCAGTTCAGCACAGAAGTGTCTGACAGGTCTACATGGTGATGGTAATTCGCCCCGATCCAGAACAGTGACTTCAGGGTCTCGTCATCAAAGGGGCTGGTGACAGGTAAAAGACAGACGTTCCCAGAGAAAACAAAAAAATCCCGGCTTTCATGAGCGATCGCAGCGAATTTGGCGCATACTCCATTTGGTCAGTTATTCTGTCACAAGGATGAAGAAGGACGATAGGATTATAAAACATATTAAACTAGAAGGTAGCAAATATAACAGCGTGTGTAACGTGCACACACTAACAATAACCGACAACTAAAGACTGAACACAGAGAAACTAAATACACAAACTAAACTAACAAACTAAATGATGAGCAGCTGTAGTGTTAAATTAGTGACCATGGGAACAGATGAGTTGCGGGAAACAAAGACAAAGAAACGTGAATGATGACACCAAACTGAAAGTCCATGAAAGTGAAACTAAAGATGAGTGAGTCCAGTGGCCATCAAACCTTTAAAACTGTTTTCTTTCGTAAACTGTTGAGCTAAAACACTAATTTGTACTGTTTTGTAGAATTGGAACCAAGTAAACAATTTAATAAATACATCTAGTATCAGCTCAAAAGAAAGAGCATCTTTTATATTTTATAGTTTCACTGAAGCGCTTTGGGAAAAGTTTTGCATCACCAGCTGTGAATAATGTGTGTAACACTACGTCAATGAAAATGACATTGAACTTGACAGTCTCAGACGGTGACTTCATCGGAATGCGTGGTCGTCAGAGACTATAATTAGATGTGCCACAGGTGCATCCACAGGTATCTGAAGAACGGTCCTGAGACATATGATAAAGCCTACCATTCACCTCATCTCTGGCGAACGGCTTCTATTGTAAAAGAATCTAAGACTTTTTCTATGTACACAAAAAGCCTATTTCTCTCAAATATTGTTCACAAATCTGTCTAAATCTGTGTAAGTGAACACTTCTCCTTTGCCGAGATAATCCATCCACCTCACAGGTGTGGCATATCAAGATGATGATTAGACAGCATGATTGTTGCACAGGTGTGCCTTAGGCTGGCCACAATAAAAGGCCATAAAAGGTCTAAAACAAATCTTTAAAGTTTTATAAAAATCGTATCTTCTATTTATCTTCTTATAAAGCTCCTCCCTCCGACATCTCCGCCCTGGTCTCTCCTTCTGTCTGCCCTTCACCTGCTCTTCGTCCTCCTCCTGAGTCCCTTCCCTCCCTCCGCCTACCGGGAGGGGGGAGTACTGTCACGTCTCAGTGTATGTCTGTATGTTCATTAGTCACATGTCTTCCTTTGTTCTGTTTTCCCGCCACTCATTTGTTTCTATGGCAACCCTCATTAGTTAATCTATCTCACCTGTTACCTTGTTAGTCTTGTCAGCCGTGCCTCGTTTCCCTGATCTGTTTTCATATGTATTTAAGCGCTGTGTGTTGCCTTGTTCATTGTCCGATCTCCGTTGTACTTAGTGTGTGAACCTTCTGCCTGTCTGTACCTATTTGAGTTATATTGTAAGTAAACGCTTTGCATTGGAACTTTGGACTCCTCATCTTCTTCTGCCGGCACCACACTGTGACTGTGTGTGTGTGTGTCTGTGTCTGTGTCTGTGTGTGTGATTATTTTAAAGATACAACTTAAACTAAATAAGAGCATTGTTGAGTCCTGGCGTGAGAGTTGCATCTGTGCTGCTTCAAACACACAGACGTCTTCACATTTGCAATCTTTAAAAAATATTTCTAGTTTTTATATATATATTTTTTTTAAACATACAGATTTTTTTAAAAAGAAACAATGTTACAAACTTTGTCAACAAGTTTCATGTGCATGGAAAAAAATGCTGATTGAATATTTTCATATAAATGAGATTTAAGACGTCTAAGTACAGTTTTTTTTTTTTCTTTAAAAATTTCAACAATCTAAAGTGTTTCAACTGACGTTTAATAAAAATTATACTTTAGGTCACCGTTAAACAAAATCATTACAGTAATCTAAAAGATAAATAGAAGATGCGAATGTATTAAAACTTTTAAGATTTAATTTAAACAATCTTTTCATTTTAAAAGGTCATTTTTCAATGACTTTTACGATTAAGCTTTTAAATAAATTTAGTACAAACTAAACTTTGGCTCTGGAAAGGCGTTAGCAGACTAACATATTATGCTGTGACATGATGAGTCTCATCTGGTCTGTCGCCCTCTATCCTGAAGCTATCATTAGCCCCTTTCACACAGAGATTCCGGAAAATACACGGATAAAGTGACCCAGGATTTGACCTGGGTTCGTTTGATTTTGGTTCATTCACACTGCCAGTGATTTTCCGGAATCAGAGAGTGCGTTCACACACAACCCGTAAAAATCCCGTAAAGACACGTGACATTGATGTGACATGTAATGTCACAGCAGTGTCTATAGTTTGCTTATGAGCTGCGATTTCTCTCTGGAGAAACCACGCTTGTGCATTTATTTCTCTGATTCGATCATAAACTAGCGCATTACGTAGCGTTTCACTAGCCTGCTTTCACTTCACTTCAGCGTCATCATTACGACACGGCACTGATTACGGCTTTTGTTCACACAGCGCACGTTCCGGGACTGATCCCGGCAATGTTACTAGATCCCGATCCCAGCATCGATCCCGGCATCAATCCCGGGTCGTGTTTGCGTTCACACAGAAGGTGTTCTGGCAATTTCCCGGGATCAACGCGCTGTGTGAAAGGGGCTATAGATGATTGTCAAGGAACTTCTTTCTCTGAAGATACGCTGGCGATCAGAAGAACCTTATAAGCATCCCGTCAATGGGGACAGCCTGAGGCGTCACAGTTTCTAAATGTTTTCATTGTTGCTCGCTCTCTTTCATTATTTTCCATAATGTAATGATAAAAATGTAACTTTCATATATTTTAGATTCATTGCACACCAACTGAAATATTTCAGGTCTTTTATCGTTTTAATACTGATGATTTTGGCATACAGCTCATGAAAACCCAAAATTCCTATCTCAAAAAATTAGCATATCATGAAAAGGTTCTCTAAACGAGCTATTAACCTAATCATCTGAATCAACTAATTAACTCTAAACACCTGCAAAAGATTCCTGAGGCTTCTAAAAACTCCCAGCCTGTTTCATTATTCAAAACCGCAATCATGGGTAAGACTGCCGACCTGACTGCTGTCCAGAAGGCCATCATTGACACCCTCAAGCAAGAGGGTAAGACACAGAAAGAAATTGCGGCGTGGCATGGAGGCAATCAGCCTGTGGCACTGCTGAGGTGTTATGGAGGCCCAGGATGCTTCGATAGCGGCCTTAAGCTCATCCAGAGTGTTGGGTCTTGCGTCTCTCAACTTTCTCTTCACAATATCCCACAGATTCTCTATGGGGTTCAGGTCAGGAGAGCTGGCAGGCCAATTGAGCACAGTCATACCATGGTCAGTAAACCATTTACCAGTGGTTTTGGCACTGTGAGCAGGTGCCAGGTCGTGCTGAAAAATGAAATCTTCATCTCCATAAAGCTTTTCAGCAGATGGAAGCATGAAGTGCTCCAAAATCTCCTGATAGCTAGCTGCATTGACCCTGCCCTTGATAAAACACAGTGGACCAACACCAGCAGCTGACATGGCACCCCAGACCATCACTGACTGTGGGTACTCCAGTGCTGCTTCTCTGTAGCCCAGGTCAGGTGCTTCTGCCGCTGTTTCTGGTTCAAAAGTGGCTTGACCTGGGGAATGCGGCACCTGTAGCCCATTTCCTGCACACGCCTGTGCACGGTGGCTCTGGATGTTTCTACTCCAGACTCAGTCCACTGCTTCCGCAGGTCCCCAAGGTCTGGAATCGGTCCTTCTCCACAATCTTCCTCAGGGTCCGGTCACCTCTTCTCGTTGTGCAGCGTTTTTTTGCCACACTTTTTCCTTCCCACAGACTTCCCACTGAGGTGCCTTGATACAGCACTCTGGGAACAGCCTATTTGTTCAGAAATTTCTTTCTGTGTCTTACCCTCTTGCTTGAGGGTGTCAATGATGGCCTTCTGGACAGCAGTCAGGTCGGCAGTCTTACCCATGATTGCGGTTTTGAGTAATGAAACAGGCTGGGAGTTTTTAAAAGCCTCAGGAATCTTTTGCAGGTGTTTAGAGTTAATTAGTTGATTCAGATGATTAGGTTAATAGCTCGTTTAGAAAACCTTTTCATGATATGCTAATTTTTTTAGATAGGAATTTTGGGTTTTCATGAGCTGTATGCCAAAATCATCAGTATTAAAACAATAAAAGACCTGAAATATTTCAGTTGGTGTGCAATGAATCTAAAATATATGAAAGTTTAATTTTTATCATTACATTATGGAAAATAATGAACTTTATCACAATATGCTAATTTTTTGAGAAGGACCTGTACATGTCAGAGTTTGACCGCCAGATGTTATGGAGTGAAAACAGTCTCAAAACCTTCCAGAAATGCACGCGACAGATCCACATACACACACACACACAGCAATCCAGAAATGCACGTGAGAGATCCACACACAAAGATATCCACACACACGGCAATCATGCATTACTGTCCTTACTCATTTTGCTTTGCTCACAATCCTCAAATGCTTTATCTGTACCTGTAATTTCATGCACAGCAAATCATGAGTCTTTTGCATTGGTGCTCTGCCTTAAGAGTGACCCTGAATATGCGCTTTTGTGTCTGTGGAATCTTTTGAGACTGTGCGGCCTTGATTCACAAATGCACACAAGCCTATCTGTCCACATTACCCGCAAAGATGCAATATGGTGTCTTCCTCCTGAGGGCGCTAACCGCCTTCGAGCTGAATCTTCCAAAGGGCTGGATTCATTTTGTTTTCTGACTTGGCGAGACAACTGAAGTCTAAACATTTTTCACTAAATATCATATACATAAATGCAAATATAGAGTAAAACCAAACCTCTTTTTTTATTCTTCAACATATAATCAGAATATATAGCCTATTAAAGGGGTGGTTTACTGCTTTTTTTCTTTGCATGATTGTGTTTATGGGGTGCAATGTAACATGTATTCGTGGTTTTTCTTTTTTAAAAAGTCTTATTTTTCATAAATTTCACCTTTATTGTAAGTCTCTTTCTCCTCTGTCATTTGAACGACCGGTTGACTTCCTGATTCTATGAAACCACTCCCTCAGAAACAGGCAATGGGCTCAGATTGGTTAGTTTGGGCCGGTGTGTTGTAATTGGCTAAACTGCGCACGTTGTTCGGAACCGTCACGCCCATTTCCTTTACGGGCGTGAGTTTCATGTGCTCCAGTTAATGTAAATAATGGTGTCGATACTGCGTATCAGTTTGAGCCCGAATCAGACCCAGAAAGCGGCGATGAAGAGAGTCAAACAGAACCTCCCCAAACACGGCTCTTACAAAACGTTTCTGAATGGTACGTTTTTGAATTATTATTATTCTATTCTTCTATTATTACATAAGAAGTTTGATACCCTGTTATACTTGAAAATGCTACTGCTGCTTGTTAGCTTTTTGAGATACGTTTTTATCTTGATTAAACATTTAATACAAATGATTACATGAGTAATACAGTTTTTTCAAGTTATTGTTTTATCGATATAATGAACAACCGTTTAGCTATTAACAAAACTTAGTTTACTCTGTGTATCGTTTTCTTTAGGTGTACATGTGACAACTGTGTTAAAATGCCAACAACTTTATACACCTTTGTCTTACACACAAAATAGCATCGATATAACTGGCTACTATAAACAAACACTGTTGACATTGATCACGTTCATGATCAAATCGAAAAATTACGTCATAAAGTATCTATACATGGCAAATACATTTACAAAATCTATATGATTACAAATTCAGGTCCAAATTGTTTGTACGCGTTTGCCATAGAAACACGAAATAGCATAACTAAGTGGCTATAAAGCCAGCGCTGGCATTTGTTTACGTCCTTGATAAAAATAAACCATTACGTCTAAAATTATACAAATACATTTAAAATGATTAAGTCTTACTTACAGGTTGTGGCCCAACAATTGCTGCATCTGGTTTTAACGTTGGAACAGCTTCAGGTTTTAGCAACAGTTTCTTGTGTAATCCGGCATTGAATTTGTGGAGATTATGAAAGCTGTCTTCAGTGAAATGTGCCGCACAAAGAGCTAAATTACGATTGTAATTGTCAGAAACATTATCAAACATAAATTGTAGCCATTGTTGATGAACTACAGCGTCCGTAGGAAGCCAGAACACAGAAGACCTGACAGCTGGATGAAAATAACACACTTTCGACGGCATGGCAAGCTCTCCCCTGTAACTCTTCCACTTCAGCAAAGCCGCAGAAATATGGCCATGCCCTTTTTTGCGTATTCCGGAGGGAGGGTTGATGCAAATGTATGGGTTAGTGACGTCTAAAACCCAGCTGTAGTCCCAATCGAGTCGTTTTTGTAGGCATTTACACTTCCTGATTTTTAAAAGACGATATCTCTGCTTACATTGAACTTTAAGCGCCGCAACTTTGCAGATACTGTTCATGCACCAACAGCAACATTACACACTATTTAAAATGAAAAAAGTGAAATCGCAATCAACCACCCCTTTAAGAAAACCATTCGGATAACAGGAAAGCGTCAAAGTCTTTAAAATTATTTCTGTAACTGTTAGCCATTTACAAGGCTGTACGTTTTCTTTTGTTTATATTATTGTAATTCTGAATGTTCTTTGTGGTAATGTAACAACCCCTCCCCCCACACACATATTAAATGGAAATTAATATATTTTCAGCAATTACCTATATGTTTTGCTTTCCTTATTTTTAAAGAAAGGATGAATGCTTCCACATAATTTATTATTTCATATTCATATTATTTCAACCAACTAAATAATGAGACTGAATGATATACTCAATTCAAGGCAATATTTATTAGAAAACAACCACAACACGAAAAACACTTTAAATTGAATGGTTAATTTGCCGAACAACATGTTTTTTTCAATCTGTGTAAAGAGGTTGGTAAACAGATTTTAGTGAAAAAGGCATAGTTCACTCAAAAAGGAAAATTCTGACATAATTTACTCACCCTTAAGTTGCTTTAACCTGTTTCTTTCTTCAGCTTAACACAAAGGAAGATGTTCTGAAGAATGTCAGAAACCAGACGGTTAATGGAACCCATTGAATTCCATAGTAGAAAAAAAATACTATGCAAGTCAATGGCTACTGTCAACTGGTTGGTTCCTGACATTCTTCACAATATGATAATGATGCTGGAAAAACCACTGTTCTTATGCTGTTGGGCCTCAGTGCGGCGTTCGACACTGTTGACCACAGCATACTAGTAGAAAGACTTAAATGCTGTGTGGGTCTCTCTGGCTCGGTCATCTGCTGGCTAAAGTCCTATTTAGAGCACAGGAGTTTTTATGTTTCTATTGGTCATCATGCCTCAGCTCCTGTGTCCTTAACATGTGGTGTACCTCAGGGTTCAATCCTTGGCCCTCTTTTGTTTAATTTGTACATGCTCCCTCTTGGCCAAATTATGAAGAACCATTCTATTAGTTACCATAGCTACGCAGATGATACACAGTTACCTATCCTTGTCTCCCAACGAGTTCAAATTATCCAAAATGCAGCAGCAAGGCTATTGACCAGAACCAAAAGAAAAGATCATATCACACCAATTTTAAAATCTCTACACTGGTTACCAGTGATCTATAGAATTGATTTTAAAGTTCTTTTTCTTGTTTTTAAATCACTAAACGGTCAAGGACCTCTCTATATAGCAGAGATGCTTGAAACATATAGCCCCTCTAGATCACTTAGATCTGCTGGAAAACTAAAATTTTCCACAATCCACAATCCAACTACAATCCAGCGCTCGTACCAAGCAGGGAGAGGCAGCCTTTAGCTGCTATGCGGTCCGTCTTTGGAACCGTCTTCCTGTAGACATTAAGACCTCTCCCACTATCTCTATTTTTAAATCCAGATTAAAAACAAAACTCTTCTACGATGCCTTCTACTAACCCTCCCTTGTACCTGTGGTCTGTAAGCTCTTATCTTTTTTGTGTATTATGTTCCCTGTGAAGTTACATGTTTTTATTTTATGTAAATCATTTTAACTATTTGAATTGACTGATGTAAATCAATTTTTTTTTAAATTTTTTTATTATTATTTCTTAACTGTTATGATTATGTAAAGCACATTGGGCTACCTTTCTGTGTATGAAATGGGCTATATCGATAAACCTGAACCTGAGCCTGAGACACTCTGCTTGTGTTGTTCATAGTCCTGAAGTGCTTCAGGGTGTATCCTCTTTAAATGAACTTTCAAATTTGTCATTGCAGCTAAAGAACCACATATGATGTTTTTCTTTTACATTCAGCTTGAACATGTTCTGTTTGTTTCACAATCTTAAAGCATCTGCCATCCAATACTGCTGACCTAACCCCCCCAGTTGAACTAGTTGATGGAGCTTCTGGTGAATCCTCATCATCCTGTTCTGCCAGGTCAACACTGTAAAATGGATGGGATACTGTTTGTTAATATTATGCATGACATCATATGTGAAACATACAGATTTTTAAATCGAACAGCTCATAGAAAATTAAAAATAGTATTTTGTATTTCAAATGCGTATTTTAAATGCATGTATCTGAAATACTGCCCACACTCTAAAAAATAAAACATTGGGTCAAAAAAAAAAAATTGTTAACGTTTTCCACTAGAATTTTTAAGTTTAGAGTGCTGGCAGAATTACATTAATTCAGAGCAATGTTTTGAGTATGGTGAATTACCTTTTAGACCACAATAAAACACATTTCTAAGTAACATGAACTTAATAATTTTCAACATGAATGCAAGTAATTAAGTTGATCCAACATAATGTTTTAAGTTGGATGAAGAAGTTTTTTGGCCACAATAAAACACATTTCTAAGTAACATGAACTTAATTAAGTTGATCTCTGCAAGAGTTAAGTTGAGCCCTGTCCTATAATAAAGACATTTTCCTGTGTTTCCCAGGAGGCTAATTGGCTCAACTCCAACCTTGGCTGCGGGCTCCTCCCGCCCCCCACAAAACAACCAAGGTTGGAGTTAAGCCATTTAGCCTCCTGGGAAACACAGGCTATCGTGATGCAATGCCTCCTGAAGACAGTTGGGTCTTTGATCAAGAGAGTTGGAGATTTTTGATGGGACAATAAGGACTTCAGAGAGGACTTCAATTTTTTAAATATAAACAGACATCATTAATGATCAGACTTTTTTCCAAATGATATTCAGGCTTAGCATGTGCTGTCTGCTCTTCTGTCATGACCTTGAGAAAAATTCTTTAGCCAAGTTCAGCTGGAATCCCCCAGAAATTAGGTGTAGCTACAGAGCCTTGCTGTCTCTGTGAAGCAAGAAGCAGTTAAAATCAAATGATTACAACACATACTATCACAGAAACAAAAGAACACGTGTGTGTGTGTGTGTGTGTGTGTGTGTGTGTGTGTGTGTTGTGAGCTTCTCCCTCACGCAAGGTCGATCAAGTCCGCTCTAGAAAATACCATACTTGAGATTCATTACTTTAGAGCTGGCTTTTTGTCCATCGAGCTCAAGGCAGAGCTTCTGGAATGCCTCAAAGGTAAATTTCAACTGCTTGGGATAGATAAGGTTAAGAGCATAGATTACTCCCATCAGCAAAGCACAGGATCTGGCGACATCAATCCCCTGCAGGATCTTGGTTCACTCGACTATGATGGTGGCATGCCCATCACTGATGATGGCAATCTTCACTTGCATCGCAAGGTCTGCGTCGAGCTCCTCCTCATCCTTGCAGAAAAAATTAAAAGATGTTAGGATGTATAAAATACATGGCTCAAGCTCTTCAGGGTGACGTGCATAAGGGAATGCGGGGTGACCATGTACTTCAACGCCTAGCCCACAGGAGGCTGATGCACGGGATTGAAATGACCATATCTCCACGTGGGAAGGCTACATGCAGTTCAAACAAAAGTAAAACTTAAAAGCATACTCAATTACTTATGCGGTACTATTTGAAAAGGTCCTCCTACTCTCCAAGATAGACTATGGGGCAGCGAATGGCAATTTCTCTCCGCCTTTCAACTGTGTTGTCCTGATTCATGGAAAAAATAGATCAGGTGTTCAATAAAAATCAGATGCAAGTGTAACCCAAATCATGACAATGTGAAACAAATTAGTGTTAGTTAGGGACCGAGCCGAAAGGCAAGAGGGCGAGGACTCCAGCCCTAGCCTGGAGGCAAGGACCCTATTGTTATTGTATCATTTCTTTTCATTATTATAAAAATTTTCAGGCTTTTGAAAATATATACATTATTCCTGCATACTTTAACCTACAGACTCCATTCAAACGTCAAAATTTAGCCACAAGTCTTGTCTATAGATGTGTGTAATTTGGTCGGGCTATGTTTTATACATCTGCGCACCCACATGTGCACCCTATTCCTCTCCCATTCAATCCTGAATCTGCCTGCAATTGTGCAAATATGCAATTGACCTTGTTCATAGCAGCCATTTTGACAAATGACATGAAACAGTGAGGCAGAAACATATATGTAAAATAAAGGTCTATTCATAATAAAGTTAGTCGTTATACCTCAAGAAGCATGTCCTTAATGTGCCTTATCTTCAGGCCTGCAGCTCCTCCTTTTGATTGGGTCAAGGCCATCAATTTCGGGGTGCATTGGTCAAGCTTGGCCAGAAAGGTTGATTCTAGGTGTAGCAAATTAGCTTTATGAAATATTAATAATCAATGATAACTGGTTATAATTGATTATGAATATTTGGATCAGTTAATATAATTAACTTAATGTAGTAAACTTTATTTTTACTTTAACCCACCTGTTTGTCCCGTGGACACTCAGTGTTAATTTTCTTATGTACAGTACTATTAAGAGCATGTAGTCACAATCTAAATCGTAAGGTAAACTTCGTATGCAAGCAGAGAATCAGAACCAAATACATATTGTGCACAAGTTTTATTAACAAAAACACGAAAACATAACTAACATACAAACAATTACACATTCATTCATGCATTCATAGGTAGATGGTGAAAGTGACAGAATGAAACCGGAGGTAGGAAATCGAACAATGGAAAAGATCCATTTAACTATGAAAAGAACCATCAATATTATCATTATCATCAAGCACCTTCTTAAATTGAGCACATGGCTGAGCACATGCAGATTGTGTGACCTGCCGGCCCTGGGCCGGAGAGGCCATGCAGCCAACCAAGGAGTGAGGAAGTCGGAAGAGTTGATGGTTGCCAATTCAGGAGAAAATACAGTCTGACTCTGTTGGGAGAGTGAAAGCATAGCAGGCTGGGGTCCCCCAAGACATCAACCAGCAGTCGAGAAGCAGGAGCAAGAGAGTAATTGGTGGGAGTTGTGATGGACTTCTTCTGCGTTGAATGAAGACGTTGTGCCAAACTCCTGAGGTTGTGAGCCAAGGCCTGGGCCCTGGGGTCTGCTGAGGCCACGCAGGACCGCACAACACCTCGAACGTACCAAGAAGTCAAGAAGGGGGAGGGCTTGTTGAGGATGCTATTTGAAGCTTGAGAAAGGCCCCACCTCTCAGGGTTGGCTCGACCAATAGAAAAGGTGGAGTTTCCAAGCGGGAGAATTTGATTTATGGGTCTTTGTTCCAAGAGGGCTCATTTGCATGGGCACACTGGATGGGTGGTAGCTTGATGAAAAACTATGAAAGATTCTTGTTATACTAATATGTTGTTGTTATCGACATATCATGTACACAGTCATTTCTATCTTCAAAGTACCAAGTTATAGAGATCAAACACTGCGTAGGTGAGGTTACATTGACCGTTGGTTCCACCTAAATAATCCACAGCATCAAAACAATAAAAGTTCATAGAATTAAAAGACACTACACAAAACAATTCCCTGGCGGTGCATGTTCATTTATAGATCTGTTCGTTTATTAATTAATGCAGCAAAGTTTGTTTAAAAGTCTGTTTCTGTCTTCTGTCTTCACATTCTTTCACAGCAATAAAACCAACTTATCTGATCGTAGTCATAGTAACCAAAGATCCTTCTTGCCCTTGTTGGGGGATGGGACCACAGGTCTCAGAGTGAGTTTTAAATATTATTTGTTACCTAAAACAAATAATTGTGTCTGATTTGTCTCAGTCGTTACATAGGCTAACTGTTGTTATCTTCTTGAATTCTTCACTTATCTACAGGGCACACCAGTATGAAGGACCAAACCTGACATAAGTATAAATAAACAAATAAATAAATAAATGCAGAAATAAATATTTAAATGTGAAAAAACAAGTACATTTTGGAAATGAAAAAGGCTATTTCTGTATTTTTACATTTATTTATTTATTTCATTTCAATTTGTGGACATGTATCCACATTGTATCAATCCACAGTACAGAAATAATGGTTTAATAAACATTTTATAATCTCACCTGTGCTTCAGTAAAAAGTGCAGGCCAGCGCTCCATGCAGTCACTGATGGCAGGGACCTCTTTCACTATTTCCTCCCGACGAAAGCTCAACATCTTGGCCATTTTCTGAGCTACCACCTTGGAGTTGTCTCTTTTCATCATTTCACTTAGGAGCTCCACTCTCTCTTTCTCCAAACTTGCAGTAGTTTCACCTTGAGCATGAGGGGGTAGGTAGTTCGCCTCAGCCTTCTTTGGTTTTTTCAGATTCTTTGGCGGATACTGGTCATGTGTTTGTTTTAGCGCACACGCTATTAACGATACCATTGGCTGTAGTGTGACAATCTGTCAATAAAAATCAGCAAACACTTTTTTGTTCTCCTCCGATCTACATTGATCTCATAAATTGCCTGTGTGAAGTTTGAATGACGGAAATCCGTGGTAGCGACGGAGAACTTTAATCCATGTTTTTAACTAATTATTTATCACATTGACTGTCTTAAGATGAATATTAACTTATTAACCCTAATAAATGAAATCTGGTTCTTCAAAATAAATTCTTAACAGACAATGAGAGCAGGCTGTCAGAGTGTTTCTGTTGAAAACAAGCACTGAGACCTGGGGAGAGAGCAACTGCTCGCTAACGGCAGAGAACAGGAGACAGCCGATGGTCATTTTTATTTAATTTGTGTAACGTTACATTATATTCATAAACATTAAAAACACACTCTTTTGTGGTAAAATACGAGCAAAAGGTAAAAAATGGAATTCTAAAAAATGTAAACAGAAAAAAACGAAATTTGGAGAAAAAATAAAATGGAATTCATAGGGCCTGACATAACTCCGACTGGTTTTGAGCAAAGTATCTGAACAAATATTGTAGCTACTCAATCAGTGACATGCTACAACTAGCTAACTTTACCTCGGCACACAGACTATACTATCAACACTGCTCAAATTTAAGGACTTTAAGGAGTAAGGACTTCCAGATTTCGGTATTCGGTTGCAGTAGGCTATCACCAACAGAATCCTGTGCGAATGCAAATATGTGTTATTAAGCATAAAATTACTTACCATTCACTACATTACGCTTCAATGAGTTTCAGCTGTGGCCACTCGTCTGGCCTTGAACATGCGCGCACATGCGGGAAACTCTGGGCCGTTTACACGTCATCAAATTGTATTTTACATTAACAGAACTTAAAATTAAATTATTTTTTGATTAACTGAAAATGTTAAACTCTGACAAGTCATGATAGTATATTTAATCAATAGGCATAATTTGTGTGTCATCCAAGCTCAATAAAATAACAATTACAAGTAAAGAGTCTAACAGTATCTCAGAACTTGATTTTTTATTTCACAACAATATATATATATATTAGGGCTGGGCAAGTTAACGCGTTATTATCGTGTTAACGCATTTATTAATTAATGCCGACAATTTTTTTATCGCACGTTAACGCAGTTTTTTTTTATTATTATTATTTTGAAAGTCCGTTGCTCAATGGCTCTGAATACACATAGGCCTACAGTCAAACCATGATCACAGGAGGGGTGGGATGTTGGTCAGCCAGCAAATAACCCACCCAAACAAGCAGTGGAGAGAGGCAGGTTCTCTCTGGTGAACAGTTAAAGGGTTGCGCTCCGCGAGTGAATGACAGGCGCTCTATGGATAGTACCTATAAAACCTATAGATAATAACTATTTAGATTCTGGAAACTCACTAACAGCGAGCCGAGGATCAGTCTCTCTTCTAATGATTTGTGCTGCGCGTCCTTTATAAAAAGTTATAGACAATTCAACTTCGGCAACGAGCGGGCGCGTGCGTGAGGCGAGCATGACCGCAACAGTTTCACAGGAACGCACCCGCTTGTCGCTGCACCTTGTGCTCGACCACTTCACCTCACTCTTGGCTGATTTATACTAATGCGTCGGACTTACGCCGAAGACAATACGCTATAGACTACGCGTTGGTTTTCATTTATATCTCTGCGTCGTTGTCCGCGTTGACGCGCAATTACACATGCAGAGGGAGCATGTGAAACCCGGGGAGCGGCTCTAGCAATCACAGCGCTTGCGGTACGCGTAGAATTGACGTTACATTTTTGGAGAGGTGCACGTCAGGGTACGCCGAAGTGTACGCGCGCTACACAGCCACGGCGTGAGTATAAAGTATAAATTGTTTTTTTTACTCTGTTTAATGTAATCTTACGTGGGAAACCATGGCATGACCAAACCTAAGCTACTATAAGTAACGTTGGTCGACTTATATAGTAGTGATCATGACCTCTGACTACTACATAGACTGTTTCTGCTGCTCCCTGATAAAAGATACCTGTTGATACCTGTTCAGAAAAAAAAACAAGAAAACTGGACTCGTTTTAACAAACTAGATAAAAGGCAATGCCCTGGCAGTGGCAAATAGCTTTGTTTAAATATTTGATTTGATTACATTAATGTTTAAGTTGAGATTTGAGATTACTGTGTAAAGGGAATACTGCTGGTATAAAAGCACCTTATTTGTTTAAAGTTATTGCACTTTTGTGTATATAGCAGTACATTTAAATCAAAAGTGCGCAATACACTACTTTAGAAGTGATTATTTAATTTTGCGCTTAACAATGCGATTAATCGCGATTAATCGCAAGAAAACCATGCGATTAATCGCGATTAAAAATTTTAATCGTTGCCCAGCACTAATATATATATATATTTAAGTAATGTAATATGATGATGTGTTGACCTGCCAAGGGACTACAGATGAAAATTAGCTTTTCTGCTAACTCTGGCGCATTTACATTTTGAGTGTAAACAAAAAATGTCAATTGATGTGCATTGTCCCTTTTAAATAAACATGAGGAAAAAAAGAAAAAAAATGACTAAAAGTCCTCTGAATTAGTTTTTAGAGTGCATCCCTGATCATCATCATCATCTTGCTCTTTTACAGCAGGCCATTTGAAGACATCCTGGGACAGAATATGTAATGTTACATACAAGCCACACTCTGCTGTCCTTGGTTGGACCAGGAAGGGTTGAGAAGAGATTGAGAACTTGTGTTTTTTCTTCCTCTGACAGCTCCCTGTCTAGGCATAACTGAAAAACACAACAAACAGATCAACAGTACAGTTTCAGTCTACAACATGACTTTATAGTTTAATCCAATAGCACCAATGCAACGGTCTATCTGTGATCAAGATCGGGGCAGTCTTCCAAGCACAGCAAAGAGGATATTTCCTCTTGTGAACCCCCAGTAAGGAAACTAATAAAAGCAGGGCTTAGTCCTGACTGTGTCCAGGACCTCCATGAAGTCAGCACTGTCCTATAAGCCGGCCAGCCGTGGTAAAAACATCATTGGGACCAAATGATCTGCCTCACAATCAAAACGTTTGGTCACAGAGGAGTTTCCTTTTGACAAATGTTAGAAAAATGTGAAAAATGAAAAGACATGTCGTGTCACTCCTTTACCAACTGCAGCGTCACCTTGTTAAAAAAAACATATTTTGAAAATACCTGCACTCTTCTGCTAGAATCTCTGTCTTTAAAGGTGCCTTATGTAAAAAAATCAATTCATACTCCACATATTCCATACCAGATGAGAAAGTTGTATGTATACCTCCAGAAAGTTGGCCTACTCTAGTCTGTTTTTTAGTTTCAGGTTGTTAATCTTCTAAAACCGTCAAATAGTCCGATTTGTCCCGCCAAAGCCTATTTTGATCGGTGAGGGAAGTAGAATAGAATGACTGCTGCCGCTGCGTTTGACAGGGCGCATTACGAGCAGAGAGAGAGAGAGAGAGAGAGAGAGAGAGAGCTCGGCCGCGCGCACACTCTCACGTCTACAAACAACACGAGCGCGGTCCTGCTCTCTCTCCCTCGCGCATATTAATCAAATCAATTGACACTATAGTAAGACCGCAGTTTCACGTGGAGCATTTGGAGATTTTTAGAGATTAAAGAGATACAAGCCGTGCGAGTTATTCGTGTGTTGCAGTTTGGCTGGTGGTTATGTATGTTGCCCGCATACCGCCTCCCATGGCCGAAACTGGTATTAGACACCGGCCGGGCCGGGGCTAGTAATTTAGCATGCTAATTCAGGTTTATATCTCGGCAGCACTATAACTTGTCATTTTTTTAATGACATCATTGCACTTATTTCTTCTCATTCGTTTGATACGTGTTGCTCATTTTTTGGATATTTTTACCTCAATTTTTACATATGGCACCTTTAATGGTTTTGCAAAACAATAGCAACATCACTTTAAGAACATTGTGGATCATTACCTTTTAAACTGAGCTTTACCGGAGCTGCCCAATTCACATGTTGTTGTCATGTTGGACGATGACGATGATGGCGCCAGCATGTTGCACGGCAAGCCGTCGCGTCCACTGTACTTTCGCAATTGTTTGTGTTCTCATGTTAATAATGTCCATCTTCTCATGCGTAACCTCAGCTGTATTGATGTATGATCGCTCAACACTCTTGGACATTCAAGACTCAATTAACTACATGGATCATCATTATATCAGCAGTGGACATAGTTCCTCTTTTTCCAAACATCTGATGTCCATACCACTGGAGGTCTCTCGCTTGTATTGTGGATCGCATTCTAAAAAGAAGCGCCACAAAAGACGCCCAGATAGCACACTTCTATTTGATGTGATATTTACATCTGGAAGACGTATTTTTTAGAAGATGTCAGTTTAACATGCATTCTAAATCATTACATCTTGAAGACATCTTCTAAACGTCTATTTTACATCTGACAGGAAACGTCCTATAGACGTATTGCAGATGAGCAAACACTCTTAAAAATACGTCTTCCAGATGTAAATATCACATCAAATAGAAGTGTGCTATCTGGGCGTCGAGGAAAGCGCAGCGGACGCTTAACAAAGAACGCGAGGGATGCCCGGGTGGTCCGTGAAAACTACTCGCTTCTGCGGACTTGGATCTTGCCACTGTATCCTGAGCAGCCTGCGGTAGCATTTCAGCCTTTGTTGTTGAAAATGCTTAAACGGAGTCGATAGATGGATTATCGGTATTTAAATGAACTAAAGTACTCACCACTAGCAACAAAAGCACAACTTTTGGATCCTGTCACGGTTAAAGCTGCACTGCTAAACGTGAGATCAGTGGGAAATAAAACGCATATACTTCAAGATTTTATTACATAACAAAATTTGGATTTTTTGTTTTTAACTGAGACTTGGCTCGACCCTGCGGATACTTATTCTATGTCCGAGTTATTGCCTCCGACTTACAATATTTTAAATACTCCAAGATCCACCGGTCGAGGTGGGGGTGTGGCCACACTCTTCAAGGACAGTTTTAAATACAAGTAGAGAAATATCCAAGCTTTGAACTGCAACTGGTTAAGCTGGAACTGACTTATCCCGTTTACCGTGCACTTATTTACTAGGGGTTAGGGGTGGCACGGTTCACAAAACCCACGGTTCGGTTCATATTACGGTTTTAGCGTCACGGTTTTCGGTTCTGTACGGTTCTTGTTGTTATTTTTTCTTTTAATTTTTAACACTCCAAAAAATGACTTCAGCATATGTTATATAGCTTAATTATCTAATTATTTATTTATGTATTTCACGAATGGGGCGTGTTTGCAAAACGCAGCTTCTCATTTACCATTTCGAAGTAATATAGTGAGTGAGCGGTCACTGTGGGGACACTTTCAGTGGCCCTGGAGGTCCAGTTGGGAGGTCCATCCATCTGTAGTGAGAGCTATGTGGGCTATGTCGGACAGTTTGCAATTTCTCCTCGTGTCTCGTCATCATAGGCGTAATTTGCGGGTGGGACATGTCCCCACCATTTTTTGCCAGGGTCGATATTGTCCCCACCACTTTTGAAACATCTCGCGGCACGGATGTACCAATACAAATAAATAAAACATCTCCAGTTAACTAGCAAATTATTCGTTCGTTTGTTAAATAAGAAGCAATCTAGCGCTGAAATGTGTTTTTTTAATCAAGTGATCACAGTGCTCGTTGCCGCTGCGATCAGTGGCGCTGATACAGTGTTCTCTCGTGGCTCGCGCACACGTCTTCACTCGGACGCGCGCTTCAATCCATTGAGGAGACTCTCTATTCGTTCCGGTAAAATCACAAAACAAAATTCACACAAATCTGTCCTTGCTTGATATACAACCACTGATAAACATAATCGGTTTTGATGAAAAAAATAAAATAAATATACGAGTGCGGAATTAGAACTCAGAACCTATGACATGCTTGGCAAAAGTTATGCCACTGGACCATTAAAGTACGTTTGTGGAACAGTCGATCTATGTATTTATTCATGTGAAAAAACAACATATAGTGGAGTAGATCTCATTAAATGTCTAAGTAAACCCAGTGCACTCTTTAAATCGATTGCTGGACATCGTAATGTTATTCTACATACATCTGATTTATGATTTAGCATTGTATTAGCACGGGCACGAGGCTACATTGCGCATGCGTCGAACCGTGCGACGCACACACGCACCGAACCGAGACAAGCGAACCGAACGGTTCGGATGTTTTTTCATGTACCGTGCCACCCCTACTAGGGGTGTAATGATACATCGATATGGATCGATGTATCGATCAAAAGTCTAACAATACGATGCATCGATGTCAGACACAAAATATCGATATGAGATACTTTTATTTTGACAGTCTCCACCACGTCCTCACGTAACATCCGTTTCCGCATTTCCGCCTTTCCGCCAAAGCGCGCGTTTGGTTTTTCTCACCGTCTGAGCGCGTGTTTAGCACGGCAGGTGACATTGTCAATTCAGAACGCAGTGTCCTCTCTCCTGAACACGTTGATCAGTTGATTTTTTTAAAGAAAAACCTCTCAAAAGAGACCACTGCACTGTAGCACTTGTTTGATTCATAGATCTTATGTTGTGTGAAAGATCAAATGTCAGATAAGTTTAAGTTTTATTTTTGTATTTTTTATATCAGTTTGTTTTATTTCATTTATTTATTTAACTAGAGAACCTCAGTTATTTGCACTATTTGCACCTCAGGTACTATTGCACATGTTGGCACAAAAGACTGGAAGGCTTTATTGACTTTATTGACCATTATAAGCTTGATTGATTTTTATCAATCTCCCCTCCATTATTTATTTTTAGTTTTGTTGTGTTGTTGTAAATGTCCCAATTGGGAAAGAGGGTGCAATTTTCAAAGTGTTTAATTAAACATTCATGTTATATATCTTTTGGTTGCATTTGTGAGTTAATAGAAATGAAACTGGTTGTGTAAAGTGGCGCATAATATCTAAATATCGATTAATTGATCGATATAGCAATGAATCGAATCGAATCGTATCAAAAATTCTTTTTGAAGGATCGGCAAATATCGTATCGCTGGCTGAGAGAATCGATATCGAATCGTATCGTGATGATCTGTCCGATTTACACCCCTATTATTTACCGCCCTCCTAAATACAATAAGGATTTTATTTTGGACTTTTCAGACTTTCTTTCTCTTATTGTTCCGACCACTGATAATCTTCTAATCATTGGGGATTTTAAAATTCATGTATGCTGCCCATCAAACTCATTTGCAAAGCAATTCTCCAAACTTGTTAAAGTTAAATTAAACTCTTTTAATTTAATACAGTCAGTTTGTGATGCCACACACAGGCATGGTCACACTCTTGACCTAATTTTATCTCTGGGTTTGTCTCTTAGTAGTGTGACTATAGAAGACAACTGTATATCTGACCATAGATCTGTTTTTTTTTACGACACTGTTGATCATTTGACTCTTTTAGACTGTTTGGAGTGTGAGGTTGGCATTCATGGTAGAGCGTTAAAATGGTTTCAATCATATCTACAGAACAGAATATATTCTGTTAAAGAGGTGGTTGATTGCGATTTCACTTTTTTCATTTTAAATAGTGTGTAATGTTGCTGTTGGTGCATAAACAGTATCTGCAAAGTTGCTGCGCTGAAAGTTCAATGTAAGCAGAGATATCGTCTTTTAAAAATCAGGAAGTTTAATGCCTTCAAAAACGACTCGAATGGGACTACAACGATACTTCCCGGGTTTTATACGTAACTAACCCATGATTTCCATTACACGAGAGTAGATGTTAAAACTTCATGCTGATTTGTACTTGGCTTTCGCCAAGATAAGCACCAACTAAGACATAGCTTTACAGTAACCTATGCTTCTCCATCCATTTACGCTTCTTTCCATATGGTGATGTAAATCTCCTTCTGTCTAGTGTTAACACGCGTCAGCACACACAACGGCTGCAACCACAGTGCGGTCCCCCCATGACAACCGTCTGGATTGAGCTGAGTAGGGGACATCTCTAGGGTCTTCAAGTGGGCACCTTCCATCCTCAGTGTTTCGTCGACTAGCCCACGACACCTCAAGAGGGCTCGACAGTGACTCTGGCATCCCAGAGTCACCCCCCTCCGTCCCCCACTCAACTCAGCCCAGCTTACTGACCTCTACATCCCTCCTGCTGCTGAGACCTAACCACAATCTCACAATCTCTCCGCAACCCAACCATACGCGCCAACCCGTTTGACTAAGGCTGTTGAGCCCCACTGGTGCGTTAATATGCAGTTTCAGTGGCAACGGTTCCGTATGGCTGTAACGACAATGAGTCTTACTTTAAATGTATTAACATTAGCTCAAATGATATATAGAGAATTTTAATAATTAATCATGAAAATGATTAATATTGCATATTACAGTTAAATTATCGAAGTTGAAAATAGGTCGATTGTATATATGAATGATCAATCACAACGAATTATAATTCCTCATTCATTTATCAATGGTCCCTTTCCAGATCGATTATATGAGATAACCTTTAATGGAATTAATTTAGCTTTCGAACAATCTGTTTGTCCAGCAAACGGCCGTAAGATTAACTTATCCACTTCTCAACAAAGTTATCCCTTCTTATAAACTCCAAGAAATCTTCTGGCCGTGAACATTAATTTTCATGTGTTCATAAGATTAAACTACTCAAAGTAGTCCATAATAAAGCTTTTTGTAGCTAAAGGACCAACATTTCATTGACTTTGTAAAATGAGCATTTTAGACAATTAGGAATAAAAATATAATGGTTTTAATAAAATGAAACTACGGATACAGAATTCTACATTTAAACACGGGATACATGTATGTACAGTAAACAGTAAAACGAATGAGACAGACGAATAACGAACAGGAGTGAGAGAGAGAGATTGGGAGAGAGAGAGAGAGAGAGAGAGAGAGAGGGAAACTAACGGTCAGGATGAGAGAGATCACCGGGGTGATCGCAGCATGGCAAAAATCACAGACAACGTAACCCTTAGAGAGACAAGAAGAAATCACATCAATCAAATCAAATCAATAACCTATACTTGCGTATGGTTCTCTTTGTGTTGCTGAGGAACGCAGAGTCGTGTGCGTGTTTGTCCTTCGGCGCTATAGGCTTGTTCTCTCGTGTCTTCCGGGGCGAGCAGACTCGCGGGAAGTTTTAAAGGTTCACCGAACGTGAAGTTACCAAGGAAATAATTCAGAGTTCATCTCCCTCGTGGAAGGAGAGGCGAATATGAAAATAAAACTTAGTAAAGAAAGGAAAAACGGAGTTGAGAGCTCACACTCCCCTCTTCTTCCGTTGAGCGCAGCTTGCGTGTTTCCTTTAAGAGCCGCGGGGATTTCAAAGAGTCCTTTTAAAGTTGAAGTTGCAGGCTGTTCATTTCACTGAACGTAGGAAAGGTCCGAAGACGAAAATAAAGAAAAGACTTAAAGAAAAGAAAATAGAAACGGAGGAAAACTCCCTAACGGGAGTCATGGGTCTTCTCTCTGGAAACGTAAGTGCTCACTTGTGCTCTGGTGCTCTAGTGCTCAGTGAGAAACTTCTGTGTCAGTCTTTATGGAGAGGAGGGATAATACTCAATTATCTTAGAGTATCTCGAGCGGGAAAAGTTCTTCTTTGTCTTGTCAGGATAATTTGTGATGGTATGAAATTTTGTCATTTCTACCCAGAAAGTACACACAGTACACACAGAACAATACATTTTACTGTGATATCCTATGTATGACTTGTTTAGTCAAAACAAGTTTTCATCTCAAATACTCAAATTTCATCTATAGAATAAGACAAAACTAATTAGATATGCATGCATACAGGAAGGTCAGATACAATTCTGTGTTATATACATTAAGGACATTTCTATCCTAAGCTGCACACAAAAGACGTTTGTGTGCGGGTATGTGTGGCGTCTGTGTGTGTGTGTATCAGTCAGCGTTTCCTCCGGGGAATTCTGGGTGTGTACCACGTGCGGGTTAGTTCGCAAATGGTTGTCTTCAAGACAAAAGGGTAGTGTATGTAAATCCACTTATCAGTCTACGGAGATATAATAATTGATGAGGGGGGGGGGGGGAAACTAGCTTGAGACCCTGAATGGATCAGTTCTTATTCTTTGTGACTGAACACAAATTGCAAGCAGTGTAAGGATTCGAGAACAACGGGGACCTGTTTCTTGATTACGCAATGCGTCATAAATGAAGTTAATCAATGACCTGCTGGCAGACATTGGGGCACCATATCACATGATTCAAGGTTTTGTGAATTAAACATATATGTGTTCATATTTGTTCAGTAGTGAAAGGAGAACAATCAGGATTCGGTCAGTCGCTACAGCTCCCCCTTTTCGTCGGATGACGTCCCTGTGTGGACATCATCGGACGACAATCATCGCAGTGGCCGACTGGCAGGTGAATCCTGATGGTCATGTAGCAGGTGGACCATGGTAGTAGGATAGCAGGTGGAACCTGATGGTAGGATAGCAGGTGGATCTTAAAGCTGAGGATTCAGCTCGATGAGGTTCGGCGTAGTCTCTGACTTGGCACTCCCTTTCCGGGGATTCTGTCTGAGACCTTCAGGCACGGCTTTCGTGAGCTCGGCTGTGTGGCATCTGGTTGAGTGTTCTGTACAGAATGAAGGCCAAACATAGTGTCAGGGGGTGGCTGATTACCTTTAGAGATGCACAGCGCAATGTCGGCTGAGGTCCAGGCTAGGACCGCAGATGAAGTGTTCAGAACGGGCAATCGAGACAGTGCTTGGATGGCTGTGTCTACAGGAGCAATGTCAATGAGTCGGGACCCCCCCCCCCCCCTTTCGCAAACCACAATTCCCGTTCTGGAGTTAGGGTGAAAGTGTGGTTTCTGAAGAAGGATGGGATTTCCAGTTCTAATTTGTACTCTTTGCTTGGAAGATGGTACAATGCCAAGTCATCAAGGTGAAGGATAGCACCTTTCGGTACTTGGATTCACATGCTCTGGTTGAGCGAGGTGACACAGGTGTCAGTGTCATTCTGGTCGTAAGTGAGTGCAGCTGTGCGCCCAGGAGTGTTAACGAGCCACCTGTCACTTACAATCTCTGCTTGAGTCTCGATGACTTGAGTGCAAGGCTTAGCTTCGGCAGGGCAGTGGGTGTCGCTGATCTGCAGCCCGCAGATTCCGTCAGTGTTGTCTCTGAGGAAGGGTTTGTTAGGGCAGAGATAGTGAATGTCTTTGGTCAATGTGCACACGTGCGGATTCGGAGCTAAGGACAGCTTTGTGTAGCTGTCATTGAAGTCAACCACGTCCGCCGTGCGGATCTTGATGTGAGTTTACTTTTCAAAATCTGACATCGACAATGTTCTTGAGCCGGTAGATTCGGCTTGACTCTATGATGGGCAAGTTCAGGAGCAAAACCCACTTCTCTCTGCTTGGGGTCGACGCAGAGTGGAATGGCGCTACCCAGAGAGTAGGCAAGGTGCATTTGTAGATGGTCAGTTGGCGTGTTGATGACGGAAGCCAGCACGGGTTGGACCAGGCTTAAGGGTATCAGGTATGGTCTCCCAGCATGTCTGTTATCAGGGCTGTAGTCAGCTGAGTTTGAGCAAAGTCATTCTGGAAGACAGTAAACAGCTGTTTCATGCAGTTCATGGTCTGATTCAGCAGGACGCTGTGAATGTTGAGAATGACCATGTTCATCTCAATGTCTTGCCGATGGTTTGGAAAGATGCACTCTGCGTGGTGAGTTGCTCTTTTAGCTGTGAAAGTTCAGTCTGGATTTCAACCACATGCCGTTTCGCCGTGGCTATGTTTGCTGTGTGGACACTTGGCATACCAGTGTCGAACTGAGTTCTGGCGGTAGCTACGGCTCCGAGCAACGCTCCCAGGAACCGTTTGGAGTGTTAGTTGGTGCTTAGGAGTCCTGATTGTGTAACAGTCACTTTCCCAAGTTGGTTGGACATGTGTTCGACCTTGGCCTTGGCGTGAGAGAGGGAATCCTCTGTCCATCGGGCACTTGCCCAGCCGTATTGGGCTACGGTGCTGGGGTAGTGTGCTCTGTAGGCCTTGTGGGGCTGGATGAGTCGAACATGCGCTTGATGGGTGTAGGTCCTGCAGTCGGTGATCAGGAGTCTCAGTTGTTCTCTCGGTGGCAGCTGTCCTCTGGATGGCTGACAGCACAGCATGGCGAACCACAGCAGCAACCTGGTACTTTTAGGGAGAGAGAGAAAGAAAGGGAAGGAAGAAGCCAGCAAGGGTTGTCTTTGGTTGGACAGGGCAGTCTTTTTATTTCATGGGTGGCAACTAGGTTTAGCTTGCCTTGGCCCATGTTTTGCCACATCTTGCTGCTGGCATGTTGCTTGCTTCATTGTATTGTCAGTGGCTCTGGTGCTGTGGTTTGCAGCGCGTGATGCGTCATGGACGTACATTGGCCTTATCCCCCCTTTGCGGGTTTGAAGTGACCACAGCTAGTCGTTTAGTGCGCCAGGCTTGGCAAGGGTATGGGTTTGGTCATGTAGCTGCAGGTCAGTCATGACCTTTGGGCAGCAGGTGTCAAAGTCTTTAGTGAGCTGTAAGGTGCATGGTAGCGGATTCGAACCTACAGTTGGTGCTGAGTCTGTGTCTTCATGGCTGGCTGTGGGAGTTTCCGTGGACTCTGTGACTTGAAAGTCTGGTTGTGACTGGAGGGGGTCAAGTTCTCGTACTTGTGCCCAGACATTGAGCTGTTTCAAGTCCAGAAACGGTTCAAAGCGATCTAGAAGGTCTCTGCCGCTGAGGAACGGGTAAGTGTCCATTTTTGAGATGAACACTGGATGGACTAGACTCAAAGGACCAATTGTCAGGTGAATGTGAGCTAACTGTTCAAGCCTGATGTCATTTTGGCTGTATGACTGCACGTTCAGTTCACAAGTTTGAGGTGTAAGAGTTCGATCTTGTCTCTTAGCTTGAAATTGGAGTCTTTTTGAAAAGTTGAGATGAGATCACCGTAAGATGTGATGCTGTGTGTTCCCTGCTCACTTCCTTTTCCAACGTGATGTTCAGGACGAGTTACCGGCCCACCCCCTTTTCGACCAGGTTGCCCAGGAATGTTGTCATTGGGGCAGGTGTGACGATCAATGGGTGGTTAGGACCGGTTTTGTGTGGCTCTCTGCGGGTGCAGATAGCCAAAACAGCATTTTCTGTACCTGGTGTGAGGGAGTGTGCCGTCTCGTTCAGAGTGTGCAGCTGTCAGCTGTGGAGCTTGGGTGATGCTGTCACCTTGTGATGTGACGGTTAGCTCTGTGGTCTTTGGCTGACGAGCAGTGTTCGGGGTGCTCTTGCAAGTTTTCTGTAAAGAAGCTCTTTCAGCCCCCTCAGGATCTCTACTGTCTCAGAAATGGCTGCACTGTGTTTTTCTGATGTGGGCTCGAGAGTGAGCTTACCAGTGTCATGTCGATAGTGGTTCCACTGCCCTCTGCTGGCTTGGAACGGTCTGTGACTGTGGTGTTGTTGGGCGCCCTCTAGGATCAACTTCGAGCAGTGCTCAGAGACAGAGTCGATTGTGGGGTTTTTCTCAGTCTTTTCAGAAATAGTCTTTTGCTTGATGTAAGCTTTATGGGCTAAGTCTCGTAACTGTTGGGTAGACATGCTACGTGGACAAGCCAAAATTCCCAAATGGAATGCAGATTTCTGAGGAACAGTGTTTTGAAGTTGGCATCCTGTTCCATACCTGGTTCGTTGCGTGATCCGAAAAAGGCTTTCCGTAGACGACTTTGGTAGGCCTGTGGGTTTTCAAGTCGGCCCTGTTTGAGGTTCATAGCGTTGATGAACCCTTCGTCTGATTCTGGATCAGCAAATTCATGAATCAAAGCTTGTCTTAGCTGTTGGTAGTCTGCTTTGACAGTCTCTGGTTGACGGTCTAGAAAACTGCGCACATCACCGCTGGACGTGATTCTTAACAAAAACAAATTGTCCCAAGCTGTCAAGTTGGCGACAGTTTGCAAGTGAAAGTCAATGTCCTGTAGATAAGAGTGAATGTCATCACCTCCTGCAGGGTCTGGATTGAACGTATGGATGTTTCGGGCTAGCTTGTCAAGTTCTCGGGGAGCCGTGCAGGGTTTGGTGGCATGGGTTCTCTGGAAGGGTTCTCCCCCTTTGCTGCTGACAGGTGTTCTTGGACACTTGCTGGTGATGTCTTGGACCGTGGGCTTACACACCCCTTTGCAGCTCTGGGTTCTTGGCTGAAAGGGTTGGAGTGGCGGACCGGGAGAAACTCTGTGGTGTGTGTTTCTCTGTCCCAACCACTCTGTAATCTGTAAGAATTTTTCAGTTCTCTGTGAACAGTGTCAAGTTCATCTTGGAGCTCGTCTCTCTGCAGAGTAAGCTAATGGATTTTAGCTCGGGCCGCTTGCAAGTGTTTTTCGCAGGCCCTGGCTTTAATGCCACTTTCTTTGAGTTCAGTCTCTGCTCTCTCTAGGAGGGCGTCACCTTGTTGGAGTTGTGCCTCGAGTTCCACTCTGGCTTCTCTTTCCAACTGTTCTCGGTGGTCTGTGTCGAGGCGAAGATCTTGCAGGGCATTTTGAAGTCTTTCTACTTTTTTCTGTAGCTCTGGATCTGTGTCGTCCTCTTTCTCGCGCTGGTTCTGGGTCTCGAGGAGGAGCTGATCAAGACGACTCTGGGTTCGGGCCTGGTCCTTCCGGGCCTCCTCCACTTGAAGCTTAAGCGCTGCTGCTTGCTGCTCCAGGTCGATGTTACTCCGTTCGCTGAGCCTTGCCTGGGCGACGAGGTTGTGTGCGATGCCTCCGACGATTCTGGCCCAGTCTTTGTAGTTGTAGCTCTGTGTCGGATCGTGGGCCATCAGCTTGTCCACGTTGGCGTCCTTAGGCAGGAAGGAGGTCGTCATGGCTCTCGACCATGACTGTAGGACCGGAACATACTGGCTCACTGTGGGCGAGGGGAACACAGCACACACACAAAGAGACCAGTGCAAGTTCGTTCTAAGGGCAACGAGCTATACTCGGGCTATGCCATTTATGAGAATTCTTTTTTTTTTGGCTAACTGATGCAAACAGTTAGCTGAGCCAATTACTTGGGTCGACTAAGGACCCGAACTAGAGTTTTGACAGGCAGTAGCCTAGCGGGTCACGTGATGACACCGGCTGCGTAATTGTCACTCTATTCTATTATTTAGCTTCCTTGGTGGCTCTCACAGGTTACTGTCTCTAAGTGAAATGAAAGAAACAAATCACAACGGAACACCAAGATAGAAGAGATCAGAGTGAAAGGAAACAATGAGAATGAATAGGTCTGAAATGAACTGGAATAAATACTAACACTGGAAGTGTTAGGGAGAATAAGGAGGCCTAAGCCTACTACCGCTGATAGGGTTTAAGATAGGGCCTACGGGTGAGTGGGGTTGTCGGGATAGCAACCTAAGAAGGTGTGGCTTGGAGAAGAGATGGGCCAAACACTTAAAATATCCGGGAGATATCTAGTATTTTGTGGCTCATAGTAGGTGGCATGGGTTTTATTAAATTTAGTTTTCCTGCGGTGAATTGAGTCCACTCCGGTGAGAACCAGTGGCATGGTCAACCTCCCTGGCACTTCCCAAACACTCAACCGCGGTTTCCTCGGCCCTCCGTTACTCTGTGTCACGTTGCGCCCTCCCAAACAGCCTTTTTGACTTTAAACAAAACTCGGCAACGCCAAGATGTCAACCGCCAGACAACACTACAAAATTGGGCTGTTCCCCAGAACCCTCCCGGAGGAGTGGCCTCTTTTTAGGCCCCGGTTTAGGTACTGGTCCCAGAAATTGCCTTTTTGTGTCTGCTGGACTGGTTGACTACCTTTGGAGTGCCAAATTGCTGATGTCAGCACTGCGGGCTGCAACGACGGACAGAGATAAAAGAAACCGAGATTCACGCACAGCCAGTGTTGGTAACGCTGGTCGGACAACCCTGCTGGCCGGAACACCACCAGAGATGACTTAAAATCACCAAAGGAGTACTACAATAGATACACAAAAGGATGAACAAGGGAAGCATAAAGTGAATTAAGGCTTGTTTGTTTAAACCAAATTGAGTAATTATTTATGTAGCAATAAGAGTCGAAGGTTTTACTAAATAATAATAAAAAGAGGGAATTATGATAATGTTGGTAATTATCAAAATAACCTAACCCAAAAGAGAGGAAAAATAATAAAAATGTAAATATGAAGAGACAGGATTGAAGCACGGTAGAAGAAGCAGGCCGCAGTAGTGGGTTTTCACCACAAGGGGGCGTACTCCTTCTCCCTGCTTTTCCTGGGTAAACAGAACACTTCATTCAAATTCAAAATTCAAAACTTGTTTAAATTTAAAATTTAAAACAAGCAGGAAAGAATTAAAAGGGGAATCAGAATGATATCCTATGATAGCTAATAACACCGTAAAGAATCATTAATAACTATAAAATAATGAAAAAGGGGAAGATGAGATAGATGCCCAATTCAAAACAGAGTGAAAGGAGGAAAAGCGTGATACCGACTTAGTGAGGAAGGCCACAGGGTGGCGCTGTTTCCTCCACATGGATATCAGTGGCTGACAGGCAAACACAACGTAAATTTACACTGGTTTAAAACCAAATTAAAATAAGCGTGAAAGGAGATTGAGAAATCAGGATAACATTTTATAATAATTAACGATAACAGTAAAGTATCATCAATAACTATAAAATAGTCAAAAGAGAAAAGTAGAAATAGGCAATTCAATGAGAATTGAAAAGAGAGACAAGGAGAGTTGAGTGAGCGGACTTAGAAGGCGGCCACTAGGTGGGGGACTTCCAAGTGGGCTCTCTCTGGCTGTGCTGGGATTTAGTTTAAGTTTCAATTCAAATCTTGTTTTGAACCAAACTCAAAGTAAATGTACCAGTCAAAAGCAGAAAAATTTGTCTACCACAAAATAATATTCGCACGAGCAAAGCTGTAAATGCAAATAATTATTGAGAATTTAGACAGGCTAATTCACAGGGAAATGAATTCAGCAGTAAAGAGAGCATTATCTTAAACGGCCACGAGATGGCGTAATTGCGCTCATGCAGGCTGAAGTCAGAAGCTGGGGCGTAATCTGAGACTTCTAAACACTTAAAGGACGCCCTCTGGTGTTTAGCAAGCGTAATTACAACCGACTGATTCTGACTAAGAGCTTTCAGCTCGCGTCGTGCGCTGATTTCCTGCAATAAATCACAAATAAATAAACAGATCTCTGTGGATCTTTCGGTGCTATACTGCACAAGAGCGTGAAACAGGATTTCTTCGCTGTGAAAACACGCGGATGTGAAACAACAGGAATTTTTGTCTGTTGTTACTCCCATAAACATTTTTATGTATTAGATTTACATTTAAATGTATCAGATCTTTAATTGGGTAGCTAAACCAATTTTGACCAGGAGTTTAACGTTTCTGTTGAATATCACTGGGTTAACCACGAATTCAATAACGACATTATGTAAGTACGTAAGGCCTTTTACCACTGAACAGAGGAAACTCGCTCTCGATCAGATTTACGTCTTGCTCTGATAAAGAGATTCTCGTCTTAATCAGGCGTTTAAATAATATTAACATGTACCAGCTGCAAAGAGTTTGCTTCGTCTTTACAGGGACAGGTATAATATTATGAACTGCAGTTTAATTTAGCAATTAACAGTGTTCACATGTTAAACATATTTCACAGAGTCAATTTGCTCAACTGAGATCGGCTTCGTGCCGATCAGTTCTTCGGTGGGTTGCGTTGCGCGACTTTCACTGGAGCGCGCATAAAAAAAATTAATACACAATATACTCATAGATTGAAACTGAATTGGCTCATAAAACAAAGTTTGAAATGCGTCGCGTTCTCCACCAAAACTGTAATGACAATGAGTCTTACATTAAATGTATTAACATTAGCTCAAATGATATATAGGGAATTTTAATAATTAATCATGAATATGATTAATATTGCATATTACAGTTAAATTATCGAAGTTGAAAATAGATTGATTGTATATATGAATGATCAATCACAACGAATTATAATTCCTCATTCATATATCAATGGTCCCTTTCCAGATCGATTATATGAGATAACCTTTACTGGAATTAATTTAGCTATCGAACAATCTGTTTGTCCAGCAAACGGCCATAATTAATTTATCAACTTCTCAACAAAGTTATCCCTTCTTATAAACTCCAAGAAATATCAATCTTCTGGCCGTGAACATTAATTTTCATGTGTTTATAAGATTAAACTACTCAAAGTAGTCCATAATAAAGCTTTTTGTAGCTAAAGGACCAACATTTCATTGACTTTGTAAAATGAGCATTTTAGACAATTAGCAATCAAGAATATAATGGTTTTAATAAAATGAAACTACGGATACAGAATTCTACATTTAAACACGGGATACATGTATGTACAGTAAACAGTAAAACTAATGAGACAGACGAATAACGAACAGGAGTGAGAGAGAGAGAGAGAGAGAGAGCGAAACTAACGGTCAGGATGAGAGAGATCACCGGGGTGATCGCAGCATGGCAAAAATCACAGACAACGTAACCCTTAGAGAGACAAGAAGAAATCACATCAATCAAATCAAATCAATAAGCTATACTTGCGTATGGTTCTCTTTGTGTTGCTGAGGAACGCAGAGTCGTGTGCGTGTTTGTCCTTCGGCGCTATAGGCTTGTTCTCTCGTGTCTTCCGGGGCGAGCAGACTCGAGGGAAGTTTAAAGGTTCACCGAACGTGAAGTTACCAAGGAAATAATTCAGAGTTCATCTCCCTCGTGGAAGGAGAGGCGAATATGAAAATAAAACTTAGTAAAGAAAGGAAAAACGGAGATGAGAGCTCACACTCCCCTCTTCTTCTGTTGAGCGCAGCTTGCGTGTTTCCTTTAAGAGCTGCGGGGATTTCAAAGAGTCCTTTTAAAGTTGAAGTTGCAGGCTGTTCATTTCACTGAACGTAGGAAAGGTCCGAAGACGAAAATAAAGAAAAGACTTAAAGAAAAGAAAATAGAAACGGAGGAAAACTCCCTAACGGGAGTCATGTGTCTCCTCTCTGGAAACGTAAGTGCTCACTTGTGCTCTGGTGCTCTAGTGCTCAGTGAGAAACTTCTGCGTCAGTCTTTATGGAGAGGAGGGGTTCACGCCTGCTTCGCGTACGTGAACCAATTATCTTAGAGTATCTCGAGCGGGAAAAGTTCTTCTTTGTCTTGTCAGGATAATTTGTGATGGTATGAAATTTTGTCATTTCTACCCAGAACGATTGTACACACAGAACAATACATTTTACTGTAATATCCTATGTATGACTTGTTTAGTCAAAACAAGACGGTCAAACAGGTACCAAGAATGGCCGGAAAGAGTAGAAGAAACATAAAGTTACATTAATATGCAGAATTACACACATTTAATGTTCACTCACATGACTATAAAGCCATAATACCGGCTACCATGACCTAGGAAAGATCAAATTCAGGTTATACTTATAGAAAATATAAGATTGCAGAGTCTATTCCTCTTTCTTTATCAGAATTCAAGTGGGAGCTGTGACTCCCTTGGAATTCCTTTTGGGGGTCATAAAGTTTATGACCTAGCAAGAGGGAGAGTTACCGAAGGTGATCCTGTTAGGGAATCTTTCTTTGGAAGTATACTTAAGATTCGAAGTTACAGAACAGTCTCAAATTTCATCTATAGAATAAGACAAAACTAATTAGATATGCATGCATACAGGAAGGTCAGATACAATTCTGTGTTATATACATTAAGGACATTTCTATCCTAAGTTGCACACAAAAGACATTTGTGTGCGGGTATGTGTGGCGTGTGTGTGTGTGTGTGTTTATCAGAGTTCAGTCAGCGTTTCCTCCGGGGAATTCTGGGTGTGTACCACGTGTGGGTTAGTTCGCAAATGGTTGTCTTCAAGACAAAAGGGTAGTGTATGTAAATCCACTTATCAGTCTACGGAGACATAATAATTGATGAAGGGGGGGGGGGGGGCAGGGAAACTAGCTTGAGACCCTGAATGGATCAGTTCTTATTCTTTGTGACTGAACACAAATTGCAAGCAGTGTAAGGATTCGAGAACAACGGGGACCTGTTTCTTGATTGCGCCATGCGTCATAAATGAAGTTAATCAATGACCTGCTGGCAGACATTGGGGCACCATATCACATGATTCAAGGTTTTGTGAATTAAACATATATGTGTTCATATTTGTTCAGTAGTGAAAGGAGAACAATCAGGATTCGGTCAGTCGCTACATGGCATACCACCTACCGCAAAACACAATATCCGCCCAACCACCCGTCATTCATGCAAAATACACAGGAACGTAAGGACTGTAAATACTATACAACCTATACAAATAAACCAACAGACTCTTCAAGTTTTCAAGAATTCTACGAAACCGTAGCATGGCGACCTGTACACAGCCAGCTAGAATCTTTCAGTCTCAACCACAGCCAGTTGCTGCTCCTCTCTGCTGCTTCAGATAAGTTCTTTACTGTGCGACGCAACTCTTGGCCACTGAATCCGACGTCTCTGAGGAACCGGGTTGTAGAGTGTGCCACAAATCCTCGACAACCCACTTCCACTGGATAAACCTGGACTCTCCATCCTCGCTGTTCTGCTTCAGTGGCCAGATGAGCATACCGCAGTTTCTTCCTCTCATATGCCTCATCTACCGCATCCTCTATCAACTCTATCAGTTGAACAATGCGTGCTGATCCAGACCACAAAACAATATCTGGTCGTAGGTTAGTGGTGGCAATCTCAGGTGGAAAAATAAGCCGTTGATCAAGATCAGCCAGCATCTTCCAGTCCCTAGCAGCTTCCAGTTGTCCTGGGCGAGAATTGGTGTTAGCACCTTTTCTTGGTGGTTGCTCGCCTGGGCGGAGGAATATTGTCTTCTGCGTGTAATGTTTTGCTAGAACAGACGGCAACATATTGGTCATACTACGCTAGCCTTCCAATGCTAAAGCCAAACACCGCAATACTTGGTCATGGCGCCAAGTAAACCGACCTTGGCTAAGAGCCACCTTACATCCTGTCAAAATGTGCCTTAAAGTGGCAGGTGATGAACACAAAGGACAAGAGGGATCCTCTCCTACTCAGAGGTTTAGGTTCTGCGGTGATGGGAGAACATCATATGTTGACCTAATAAGGAAACTGATCCTACTCTCTTCCATTGACCAAAGGTCTTGCCAGCCCATTTTGCGTTGTTCCACACTCTCCCATCTCATCCACTCTCCCTGCTTGGCCTGGGAAATGGCCTTTATACATCTCATCCTCTCCTCCTGCTTTCGCACCTCATTGACTACCAGCTTCCTCCTTTGAGCTGGGCCTGCCTTGTGCCATTTAGGAGGAGCTAAACTGAGCCCAAAACCCCCTCTTCCATGCTGTACCTGTCCCACGATATCCCCAATTTGAAGGTCAGCCTTTGCCTCTACTACAGATTTCTTTGCTGACCACTTTCTACCAGTTTTTACCACAGGGGCTGCCTCCCTTACACATTTGTCGCGTGACTCTGCTAAAGTAATTTCCAGTCTGACCTTGGCACACGTAAACTCCTCGGTTAAAGCAGAGACTGGCAGCTGCAGCTGGCAGCTCCTTTACTATAAAGCCCCACTCTGCTGAGGCAACGTGGAACTCCCAACCATTTCCTGATGTATGAACTTATTAACGCTTCCAGCTTATCCACTGTTGTCAAAGAAACCTCGTACACAGTCAGTGGCCACAGCAACCTTGGCAGTAGACCAAACTGAAAGCACCAGAGTTTTAGTTTGCCTGGTAGAGCACAGCTGTTTATGCTCTTCAACCCTTCCACTGCTTGTCGTCTAACTTCTCCCACTCGAACTGTGTCCTTTAGATCCCCATCGTACCATCTCCCAAGACTCTTCACTGGCTTCTCAGAAACTGTTGGTATTGCCTCACCATTAATGAAGAATGTTTTATCTACTACCTTTCCTTTAACTATCGAGATGCTCCTTGATTTAGAGGGCTTAAATTGTATTCGTGCCCATTCAATATTATCTGTTAACTTCCCCAATAGCCGATTAGTGCAGGCTACTGTTGTAGTCATGGTTGTCATGTCATCCATGTATGCTCTGATTGGTGGTAGTCGCATCCCAGAAGCCAAGCGCTCTCCTCCTACTACCCATCTTGATGCCCTAATGATTACTTCCATTGCCATGGTAAAAGCCAGTGGAGAAATGGTGCATCCTGCCATTATTCCAACCTCTAAGCATTGCCATGCGGTGCTGAATTTTGGAGTTGAGAAACTAAATTGCAAATCTCCAAAATAGGCTTTCACTAAATTTGTTATTGACATTGGTACTCTGAAAAAATCAAATGCTGCTCAAAGAAGCTCATGTGGCACTGAACCATATGCATTAGCCAAATCCAGGAATGTCACATGGAGCTCCTTCCTCTCCTTTTTAGCTGATTGAATTCGTTGCCAGATAACACGGATGTGTTCTAAGCATAATGCTGAAGAAAATCTTACCTTCGACGTTTAATAGTGAAATAGGACGAAACTGACTGATGCTTGTAGCATCTTTTTCTTTAGGTATAAAGACTCCTGCTTTTCCCATGCCACTTTTATAAATTTCCACAGAATTCGTAGAACTCCTGAAGCACTCTTGTACACTCTGTACGGAACTCCATTAGGCCCTGGAGATGATGAAGCCCTTGCCTTTCTCACAACCTGCTCTATCTCTTTCCACTTAGTTGCACAGACCTCCATTTGGTATTCTGGTGGGTTGATAGGTGGTATGTCTGATGGAATTGACATAGGCTCATGCCTTTTTGCATCTGTATGCATTTCCTCCAAATATCTCTCTAGCTCAACCCTAGATGCTTTTAAAGTGCCATTCTTCTCACTGGTGAATAACTTCTGTTACTAAAGCATGAAGCAGTTCCAACTTTAAAACCAGACGCAGCAGTTGTTGGGCCACAACCAGTAAGTAATACTTAATAATTTTAAATGTATTTTTTATGTATAATTTTAGACGTAATGCTTTAGTTTTTATCAAGGATGTAAACAAATGCCAGTGCTGGCTTTATTAGCCACTTAGTTATGCTATTTCGTGTGTCTATGACAAAGGCGTACAAACATTTTGGACCTGAATTTGTAATTATGTACTAATTTTGTAAATGTATTTTCCATGTATACTTTATGACGTAATTTGTAGATTTGATCAATAACGTAAACCAATGCCAACGCTGTTTGTAGCTAGTTAGTTTGATGCTATTTTGTGTGTATAAGACAAACGTGTATAAAGTTCAAAAATTATATGTAATTGCAACAGCAAACTTCAGCTGCTGTTATCAGATGTTTTCACGTTCTGTTGGCATTTTAACACAGTTGCCACATGTACACCTAAAGAAAACGATACACCGAGTAAACTAAGTTTTGTGAATAGATAAACGGTTGTTCATTATATCGACAAAACAATAATCATTTATTCAGTTATATTAAACATTTAATCAGGAGAAAACCGTATCTCAAAAGCTAACAAGCAGCAGTAGCATTTTCAAGTAACAGCATATCGAAATTCTTATATAATAATAGTAGAATAGAATAATAATAATGATTCAAAAATGTACCATTCAGAAACGTTTTGCAAGAGCCGTGTTTGGGGAGGTTCTGCTTGACTCTCTTCATTGCCGCTTTCTGGGTCTGATTCTGGCTCAAGCTGATACGCAGTATTGACACCATTATTTACATTTGACGGGAGCACATGCAACTTTCGCCTGTAAAGGTAATGGGCGTGAAGTTTCTGGACTATGTGCGCTACACAGTTTAGCCAATTGCAACACACCGGCCCAACTAACCAATCTGAGCCCATTGCCTGTTTCTGAGGGAGTGGTTTCATAGAATCAGGAAGTCAACCGGTCGTTCAAATGACAGAGGAGAAAGCGGCTTACAACAAAGGTGAAATTTATGAAAAATAAGGCTTTAATAAAAAAAAACACGAAGACATGTTATATTGCACCCCATAAACACAGTCATGCAAAGAAAAAAAGCAGTAAACCACCCCTTTAATTTTGCAAATGGTTCATCCTCTGTGGCCACCTTAAAATATGGCCTCCCTCAAGGCTCTATTCTAAGTCCTTGTTACAGCCCTGCCCCTGTTTTCTTAATTTCTTTTTATTTTGGTGAGAATTCTAGGACTAACTCCTCCTTGGAGGGCGGGATTGCCCTAATAAAGATCAGCTGCCCCTGTGGCAACCTATTTAAGGAGCTCCTGGATTTTGTCTAGATTTCTCTCATTTTTGTTTTGTGACTTTGTTTGAAGAGTGGGTTCTTGGGTTTGTGTTCCCATTTGATTTCCACAAACCTCATTTCCAACTGTTTATTGATTTGATGTTGTGTTGATATTTATTATTATTACTTTATGTTTTGACCCTAGACATTATTTGTTTAACTTTAAATAAAATTATATTTTCTATATTGAAACCCATTTTGTGAATTGTCCTCTTTATGTTATGACTTTGAGCCGGGTCGTAACAGTCCTACATTGTTTTCTTTGTACATGCGTCCTTTGGGTTCTATTTGTTGTCACTATGACATTTCCTATCATATGTATGCAGACGACACACAGATGTATCTACCTCTCAAAATTGGGAACAAACAGTCCCTCAAGTCCTTGTTGGACTGTTTGAATGAGCTTAAAGTTTGGCTGTCTAAAAACTTCCTTCAACTTAATGAAAAAAATTCTGAAATTATAATATTTGGTCCACCAAAATTCAAAGTGAAGATAGCCAGTACTCTTACTCTATTAGAAATGACGGTGAAAGATAGTCTGAGAAATCTTGGTGTAACAATTGACTCATCCCTAAGCTTTGATAAATGGATAAATTCTGTTGTAAAGAATAGCTTTTATCAGCTTAGATTGATTTCTAAGATAAAACCCTTTCTTAGTTTTAAAGATTTGGAGGTCGTTGTCCATGCTTTTATTACGTCAAGACTGGACTACTACAACTCTCTCTATGCAGGGATCTGTCAACGTCAACTATGCCGTCTGCAGCCGGTGCAGAACGCTTCTGACTGGCACTAAAAAAAGGGACCACATTACTCCAGTATTATCCTCTCTTCATTGGCTACCGGTTCAGTACAGGATCGATTATAAGATTTTATTAATGGTTTTTAAAGCATTGCATAACATGTACCCATTTAAAGCATTGCATAACATGTACCCAAACTACATTGTTGACCTTTTAGGATCTTACTTACCAGGTAGGAGGTCAACGAACCAACTTTTTCTGACTGTCCCTTATTCTAAAAAGAAGTCAAAGGGTGATCGAGCTTTTTCCATTGTGGCTCCCAAGTTGTGGAAGAGTCTTCCCCTTAATATCCGGCTCGCTCAAACTATAGACATTTTTTAAGTCTCAGTTAAAAACGTATCTTTTTAACTTAGCTTTTAGTTAAGGGTATTGTACATTCTAGTTATAACTTATTTTTATTTATTTTTTCTACACTGATCTCATTATACAGTTATGTGAGGGGTATGTCTAAGAGTGTGTCATGCCTTCATCTGCTGAGCTTAATAAATGTTTTATACATGTATTGTTTTAGTTAATTGTGAAGCACTTTGGGCCACAACCTTGCTATTAAATGTGCTATATAAATAAACAAAGTTGCTTGTGGAACAAAATGACTGCACTGTCTTGCTCTCGCAAGTCATCCGTTACATTAATAGTCCGATTCAGACTTGGGTTCTCCTCATTTTGACAGCAGATCTCTTAAACAAAAAGCCGACTACCCTTCTTTGGACATGGTTCGGTTTTCCAATCTGGACAAATGCAAGAGCGGTACAAATGAGTGAACTGTTCACCCTGCTGAGGAAAACAACTTTGCGTTTCACCAACACAATTATGTGGTTTATACAATTAAGAAGTGGTCAGCTTTAAGGCAGGTTATTCTATATGAGAATCGTGAACAGTTATGACAAGTAAGGTTTCCACCACCCTGCTGAGTGAGAAATGTCATTTCAAACCCTGGGTACTATGACCGACATACTTTGATCTGTTTTTAAACCTACCAGTTGTAGAATCCCTGAGGAATGAGGAGCGTGGCCTGGGTGTTCTTCAACCACGGACTCCAGAGAAGACCTTAAACTAGTGTGGTATTAATGTAACTTTCACTGCAGTAAATAGTGTTCAATTAGATGGCAGCGACTTCAGAAATTAGTGTCCCGTATTCAATGTCAAAAAATGACTCAAAATACATTTTTGGATGATACAAATTTTGCATTGCATTTGCAAAATTAATAATATTTACCTATCAATACAAAGACTTGCATGCACTGGTAGCACATCAGTTGAGAACTCTCCCTGCAGATCGGGCTGATCTATAAACAAAAATCATAATGAAACTGAGGAACTGGTTACAGTTAAGGAAACTTTTAAACTGCATCAAAGTTATTTAGTAATTATGCATACAAAGTCTCAGTCTCTGATAAACTATGCAAAGAAAATTGGATGTCATTTTTGATATAAGCAGCTCTAAATTGATTTGATGACAACTCAACTTACAGGAGTAAGAGTGTACATATTTTTTAGACACCTTCCTGCATAACTGTTCAGGGAGACTGATGCACCATTATTTAAATGAGCTTTTTCACACCGTGCTATTATTTAGGTTAGGTATAATCTATATTCCTAAGGAGCACAAAACAAATAAAATAATAATGAACTGTGGTTTAAGTGCTTTACACTTCAAGTTAGACAGTCTGATAGGTTTTTGAGTAGATAGCACGTAATACAGACCAGAACCTTAGCTGTCGTGAAGGAAATAGCTAACATCTACATACAGTAGTAACATCTTCCTCATCACTCTTGATGTTATGTGACAACTCAGTTGTCACACACAACTGTTATTTCAGCTTCAGACTGCTCCTGTTAAAAACAAGGTAACACTTAATTTTGATAGTCCATTTGTTGAGACTACTAGTTATTAGTAGCCATTCAGTTGACATTCAACAGACAAGTAACATACGTTCAACTAACTGCCTATAGACTAGGTACATTTCAAGTGTTCATCTACAGATTTTACAAAAAGTGTCTGTTGACTTTCAATGTTATTTTGTAACAGGTTATTAACCAATTGTCAACTAACTTTCTGTAGATTGAGTCACCATCTTCTAAGCTGTCTAAGCTGTCTTGGCTGAAGGTCAACTGTCATGTCAGCATATGATCTGTATATGATACTGTATATCTGACTCAAGTGCTCTCAAATGCATCAAATTAATGATTATTTCAACTGATTAAAAACTGTTTAAACAAAAAATCTGTAGTTTTAATCTGTAATCTGTACCATTTGTTGATAATCTGTTGATAGTCAACTAAAGATTAGTTGCTTATCTGTTGCTTGTCAACAAATATATTGTTTATGATCAGTAGACTATTAATAGACATTCTCCACTAAGCATTAGTAGATAACTTTTAGGACTATCTAATTAAAGTGAAAAACAGTTGATATCAGTAGAAAGTCTATAACCTATTGTGACGAGCGTCCCGAGCACTCATCAGCGTTGCCCTGGGGAAAGACGCAAAACACCGGTGCCCGCTCATCATGGCTTGATCGGCCACACCTGTCACCAATTTCCCCCATGGCCATATAAGCAGCATGAGGCTGAACAACGGGGAGACTGGCGTCTTGAATGCTGAGAACTAACGTGTCGTCTCTTGTTCTTTCCAGAAACCAGCGTGTGACCGAGCTAGACCTGATATGAGCACAGCACCGACTCACCGCACCAAGGAAATCTCTCACAGAGAGCATTGCACCACCTCAGCAAGCCACTCTTCACTCTTCACCTACCACTTGTTAATAAATACTTCCACCCTGTCACAGTGGTGGATAATGCAGGCAGATTAAAAGGAAGTTTTAATAGCACCGCACCACCTCAGCAAGCCACTCTTCACTCTTCACCTACCACTTGTTAATAAATTCTTCCACCCCGTCACAGTGGTGGAGAATGCAGGCAGATTAAAAGGAAGTTTTCGTCGACAAGTGATCTCCGGATATTCATATTGTTCTCTTCCTGACAGGCGGTACTCTTTCCCTCAGGATGGAAGAACTTCTCCGGCAGTTAACGGAAGTCAGCATGCGCCAGCACCAGATCGTGGAGCATTTTGCCACACGCCAAAGCCAGGCTGACCAGGAAATCGCCGCCCTCCGCACGGCCGCCCAACAGCGCGTCCCGTTACCCGACCCACCGGTTCAGGCCGCCCAGCTACTCCCCATAATGACCGTCCATGATGACGTCGAGGCATATTTACAAATGTTCGAGAATACTGCTACAACGGAGGGGTGGGACCCGGATGACTGGGCTCGCGCACTCGCCCCTCTTCTCACTGGCGAAGCCCAGCGTGCCGCCTTCAGCCTCCCCACAGCGATAGCAGAAAGGTATGAGGATGTAAAGAGGGAAATTTTGGCTAGAGTGGGGCTATCTCCAGTGTGCGTGGCCCAATGCTTCTATGACTGGTCGTATCAGCCCCGGCGCCCCGCAAGTACTCAAGCGGCCAAACTGTCTCGTATAGCGCAACATTGGCTAATGGATGGAGCACCCACGCCTGCCCAGGTAACGGAACGCGTGGTCATTGACCGCCTCCTTCGGGCCTTGCCCCGCACCTACCGCCAGGGGGTGGGTATACGAAACCCCACAAACACGTCAGAGCTAGTGGAGGCGATTGAGCTGGCGGAGATAGTCCACCGACGTGAGGCTGGGGAGCCAGTACCGCCTTTTCTCCGGAGGACGGCTCCAGAACAGCGCGCGCCAGAATGCCCCTCGCGACCAATAAGCAGAACGGCGGCCCCCGAGCCACAAGATGAGTCCATGCCAACAGCGCCCTCTTCTCCCAAAGCTCGGGCTTGGTTGGCAGGATGTGCGGTGCACCACGAGCTCCCCAGAGGAGCCCCAGAGGCCGAGATCAAGATCAACGGCCGGCCATTCAGAGCGGTCCTCGATTCGGGCAGCGCCGTCAGCCTCGTCAGGGTGGAGATTCTGCCCCCACGCAGCGAGACCAAGACAGTGTTGCCAATCACCTGCGTGCATGGAGACACACGACAGGTGCCCGCTCGGCACGTCACTATCTCCGCAGCTTCGGGATCCTGGCCCATAGAAGTCGGGCTCGTTAAAGATTTGCCTGTAACTGTCTTGCTGGGCAGAGACTGGCCGGGCTTCGAAGCCCTGCTCAACGAAGCCACACGACCTGTCAAACCCAGTGGGCGGCCCCCAGCGAAGAGGTCCCGCGGCCGCCCGTTCTCTTGGCCTCCAACAGTGGGAGAGATGGTGAGTCCCCTTCCCATTCCACTAACCTCTTCTATGATGTTTACCAACAGGTTTCGGGAGGCGGCTCCTTTGGCCGCGCTCAGCGGGAGGATGAGCGGTTGAAACACTGCTGGACACAGGTCTGTGTGATGAACGGAAAAGACACCCAGCCAAAGCCCCATCCTTGCCCCCACTTCGTCCTGGAGAACGGCCTGCTGTATTGTGTCACCCAGCGGAGGGGGGAGGAAAAAAAACTGCTAGTGGTGCCGAGCTCAAAGACGGAGATGATCCTGCAATTGGTGCTTATGTAATGATTTTCGTCGCCTCCATGAAGTCGCGGAGTTCGACGGATACCCAATGCCTCGGGTGGATGAACTCCTAGACCGTCTGGGAAGGGCCCGGTATATTTCCACTTTGGACCTGACGAAGGGTTATTGGCAGGTACCCCTCTCCGAAAGTGCCAAACCGAAAACCGCCTTTTCGACTCCAACTGGCCACTGGCAATATCGGACCCTTCCCTTCGGCCTTCACGGGGCACCGGCCACGTTCCAGAGGCTTATGGACATCATCCTTCGGCCGCACCAGCAGTACGCAGCAGCCTACATTGATGATGTAGTCATCCATTTGGAGCGTTGGGAGGACCACCTAGACCATGTGCAGATGGTGATTACGGATCTTCGAAGGGCTGGACTCACCGCCAACCCTCACAAGTGTCACCTGGCCCTCTTTGAGGCAAAATACCTGGACGGGGCCTCATTAAGCCGCAGGAGAAAAAGGTGGAGGCCGTCCGCGCCGCCCAAAGACCCGGGACCAAAGACTCAGGTACGGGCTTTCTTGGGCTTAGCGGGATATTTTCGCTGCTTCATCCCCAACTTCTCCTCGTTAGCCGCCCCCCTGACAGACCTAACCAAAAAGGGGCAGCCTGAGCGCATCGCCTGGGGTCCAGAGGCAGAAGAGGCATTCCAGCGAATCAAGTGTGCCCTGACGGAAGAACAGGTCCTGCACGCCCCCGATTTCGGCTGCCCCTTTCTGTTACAGACGGATGCGTCCGAGACAGGGTTAGGAGCCGTCCTGTCCCAAGTTACGGAGGGTGAGGAACATCCTGTATTGTTTATTAGCAGGAAGCTGACGAAAGCCGAGAGGAACTATGCCACGGTTGAGAAAGAGGCTCTGGCCATAAACTGGGCAGTCTTGGAGCTGCGTTATTACCTGCTCGGCCGTTCACCCTCCTCACGGACCATGCGCCCCTTCAATGGATGGCCAGGGCCAAGGACACCAACGCCAGAGTGACGCGGTGGTTCCTTGCACTCCAGGACTTCTGCTTCATCATCCGCCACCGAGCCGGAGCCTCCAACGCAGACGGACTCTCGCGGGTCTGGTCAACCTTCGCAGGTCTGTCAGGGGTCACTCCCCACCCACCCCCAGTTTCCCCCTTGTTGTTTCCGCATGTTTCCACCAGGACCAGGACAACGCTTGGGGGGGGGGGGGGGGGGGAGTGTGACGAGCATCCCGAGCACTCATCAGGGTTGCCCTGAGGAAAGACGCGAAACACCGGTGCCCGCTCATCATGGCTTGATCGGCCACACCTGCCACCAATTTCCCCCACGGCCATATAAGCAGCATGAGGCTGAACAACGGGGAGACTGGCATCTTGAATGCTGAGAACTAACGTGTCGTCTCTTGTTCTGTCCAGAAACCTGCGTGTGACCGAGCTAAACCTGATACTAGCACAGCACCGACTCACCGCACCAAGGAAATCTCTCACAGAGAGCACCGCACCACCTCAGCAAGCCACTCTTCACTCTTCACCTACCACTTGTTAATAAATACACCCTCCGGGGTAATTCTTTTGAGCTCTCCTTGTCGCGTGATACTTCCACCCCGTCACACTATCAACAGATTGTATACAGGTTTCCATTAATTATATGCAACATAATTACCATTTAAAACGAGAACAGTTTTGCATACCTGACTGAAGTAGAACAAACACTATAGGCAGCACATCAGAGAAAAAAATCACTTTTATTAAAAAAAAAAAAAACACTCCAAATAATACAACCCATTCTTTACTAGGGTATCAGGATCACATCTGAACCATCTGATTATGTGACGAACATTATATTGAGCATTTCAAAATGAGAAAACTCTCTCAATACTTGAAAAGAAAATGCTGCACTGCCCTAGACCAAGCTCAAGTTATAAAGAGTACAACCACAAAAAACAAAAACAAAAAAACTCGCATTTAGTTAACAACAATAACAACCTACTTAACTCATTCAGTCTTTCTTGACAGAAAAGGGGATCAGCTGTTTGTTGGTTTGTTGGTTCTCTTTTGGGCTCGTTGAAGACAAGGCGGGCTGCAGCATTCTGGATCATTTGTAGAGGTTTAGTTACACATGATGGAAGTCCAGCCAGAAGAGCATTGCAGTAATCAAGCCTAGAAATAACCAGGGCCTGGACGAGAAGTTGTGTTGCATGCTCAGTTAGGAAAGGCCTGATCTTCCTGATGTTATGCATTGCAAACCTGCATGATCGAGCTGTCTTTGTAATGTGGTCTGTGAAGGACAGCCGGTCATCAAATATTACTCCAAGATTTCTGACCGACCTTGATGGGGTGATTAAGGATGAATCTAGCTGGATAGTGAAGTCGTGCTGTAGAGACGAAATGCCAGGGAGGACGAGAAGCTCAGTCTTTGCCAGGTTGAGCTGCAGGTGATGTTCCTTCATCCATGCCGAGGTACGTGCAGCTACTGTGGGATCATCTGGTTGAAATTAGAGGTAGAACTGAGTGTCATCAGCATAGCAATGGTAAGAGAAACCATGTGCCTGTATGATGGGTCCCAGTGATGTGGTGTAAATGGAGAAGAGGAGCGGTCCAAGAACTGAACCCTGAGGAACCCCTGTGGTCAGTTGATGTGCTTTGGATACCTTGCCACTCCATGCGACCCTGAAGGATCTACCAGTGAAATAGGACTCAAACCAGTGGTGGGAAGTTCCAGTGATGCTCAGTGATGAGAGGTTGGACAATAGGATCTGATGATTCACAGTGTCGAAGGCAGTAGAAAGATCCAGGAGAATGATAACTGATGATTTGGAAGCAGCTTTTGCGATCCGCAGGGCTTCTGTGACCGACAGTAGTGCAGTCTCGGTTGAATGCCCTTTCTTGAAACCAGATTGGTTTACATTGAGCTGGTTGGTCAGAGACAGGAAAGATGACACTTGGTTGAAAGTAACTCGTTCAAATGTTTTCGCAATGAATGGTAGGAGAGAGACAGGTCTGTAATTCTCTAAAAATGATGTTTCATGCTGTTTTTTTAAGCAGTGGAGTTACCCGAGCCTGCTTGAATGTTGTAGGGAAAATGCCAGTATGGAGGGAGTTGATGATGTGTGTGAGTGCTGGTAACAGTGTGGGAGAGATGGCTTGTAGAAGGTGTGAGGGGATGGGGTCTAGAGGGCAGGTGGTAGGATGACTGGAGAGAAGAAGTTTAGATACTTCTTCCTCGGTTAGTGGAGAGAAGGAAAAGAGAAGGTTTTTGGTAGTGGGAGAGAATGGTCTGGGTTCATGTGTGTGTGGAGCTGAGAATTGACTGCTGATAGTAGTTGTTTTGTTGGTGAAGAAGTTAGCAAAATCGTGGTGCATGGGTATAGAGTTGTAGATTGAAAGTAATGAGGAAATGATCTGAAATGTGGAGAGGTTTCAGCAAAATGTTGTCTGTGATGCAGTTGCGTGTGTAATCCAGGTCCAGTTGGTTGCCTGATTTGTGAGTACCTGTGGTGATGAGCCGCTTGAGATCGAATGAGGCTAGAAGAGAGATGAAGTCTGTTGCATACGGCTTCTCTAGATGAATGTTGAAATCACCAAAGACTACAAGTGGAATGCCATCCTCAGGGAAAGAGGACAGCAGCACATCCAGCTCCTCAACAAAGCTTCCCAGTTGACCTGGGGGGCGATAAATAACTACAATTTGAATCCTAATTAGAATTGTAAAGTGTAATTGCATGATATTTAAATGAGTTGTTATTGCATAGAGAAGAGAGAGTTGAGTGTTTCCAATTGTTAGAAATGAGAAAACCAGTACCCCCACCCCTCCCAGCCTGGCAAGGGGTGTGGGAGAAAGAGTAGTTGTTAGAGAGAGCAGCAGGGGGTGCTGAGTCTTCTGGACGGATCCAGGTCTCAGTCAAGCGTAGAATGAGATGCAAAGGCAGGAATGAAGTCAGCTTTATTGACTGCTGACTGACAATTCCATAGACCCACAGAAAGAGAGAGAGGTGTGTGTGGATGAGAGAATGGGACGCAGATTAGCAGTATTGCGCTGCCTTCTGTGCGTGATGAGAGTACGTTGTCGAGAGACAACAGGAGTGTATTGAAAGCACATGTTGAGTAATGGAAATGCGATACAAGTAGGAAAGGAAAGGGAGAAGACGATACTTAAATGCCTTGCCGGTGTCCTTGCTCGGTGGAGTCGCACAGGTAGAGTCGATGGTCTTTACCCGAGTCGGTCTTCACACGAGGAGGCTGAATGCTTCCGCTGACGCTTCCGCGACAGCAAGTACACTACATAGATATAATGCGTTCAAACGCCTGAGTGAGAACAGCTGTCTCGGCCCAGCAATTAACACAGCAAACGCAAATAAACCGAAAATGGGAGAAATCGAAACTAGCTGTTGGCCAGCGCTTACTAAAGTGCTATAAAATTTAAACTGCAATACTATTCAGACGCGGCTGTTACATAAAGTAGGAACGTGTCTAATTAAAATACAGATTTGTGTGAAGGTAAAAAATGAAAATAACCGGAGAATCGAAAATAGACTTACCTTGTGGCAGATACTAAACTGAAACAACAGGAGAACTGGATATTAAGAAAAACTACTTGCGCGCTCTTGTCTTATCCACGGATCGACCGCTTGTCCTGGCCTTGTGCTAGATCTCCTCGAGTTTATATCAGTGTGGCGAGGGAGGTGTGGTTTTGCAAAGTCTGTAGCCGGAGAGAAAGGCGGGAGCTGCGCGGTGAGTAAGTAGGTCAAGTGCAGATGATGAACACCTGTTTCTGATTGCAGTAATTTGCGTGGAGAGACCGCATATAAGCAGGCAGGAATGAGTGAGCGAGTGAGAGATAAGGACTTGGGACTCGCACGCTACGTACGAACTGAGAGCTGGTACAGCGGGAACAGTGTTCTATGAACGTTGCTATAGCTGAGTCTATGGTAAAGGCGCACGTGGCGCAACTTTTTATTTGTTTTCATTTTTCTGAGTTAATAAAGTGCGAGTCCCAGTCACGCCGACCGTCTTCTTCCTTCCACACACACTGAACTTCATTACAAATCAGTTTTACAGTTGCTGTCTCAGCCCAGCAATTAACACAGCAAATGCAAATAAACTGAAAATAGGAGAAATCGAAACTAGCTGTTGGCCAGCGCTCCACTGTATATACACCACTGTACTGTACACCACTGCTATACCCACTGTATAATCAAGCTGCTTTTTGTAGAACATTACTGTAACTATTTGAGTATTTCAGTTAATTCTACCAAATGAATGCTAATGTTGTCTGAGACACTTCTGATGTAAATGGAAAGCCAGTATGCTATAGCAAGGAGTAGAATTATGAGGCACTTTGTGTCAAAAAGTGATTTATGACCCTGATTTATTGTTTTATTACATTTTATGGCAGGATATGACCATGGGGGGTTTATGAGCAACAGGTGGTATGTGACCTTTTGGCCCCCGTGTGGTTCCGGAGTTTATGGCTGTGTGTGTGTGTGTGTGTGTTTATGACGGGGCAATTTGCTTGGTGTAACTGGAATGTTTTTTCAGGGGAATGTCTTTTATTATAGTAGAATAATGTCACAGAAGTATTAAATTATGAACATGAAGAGGGGTGACACGGAAATGATTTTCATATGCATTGGCATCTTCCATGATGTCTGTGGGAGAGAATGAAAAAAGAGTTTAAAGAAATACCATTGATGACCAATAAAATAACAGATAAATAAAACATATAAAATAAACAGTTAATTTATTAAACATTTAAAAGTGAGTTTAAACAAGTTTAAACTGAGTTTAAACAACGAGTTAAGGTGGTCTTTATGCGTCTATCTGGCTAAAGCATATTTAACCCCTTAAATCTTTCTGAGTAGATGAAAATGTCACAAAAGACTTTTAAGAAATACAAAGCATTGTGGTTAAATAAAAATAAATAAATAAAACCCATAAATATTAGCTAAATTAAATAAGCTGTTAAATTACCAAGTATACAAATTTTAATCTAATAAACGTGAAATACTGTCTTACACAGATAAATAAAACATAAAATAGTGAATGACAGTTGATATTATATAAAATAAGATGGTAATTTAATTAAGCATTTACAAGTAAGTTTTAAACTTTAAACATGTGTTGAACAATAAAGCATAAAATAGTGAATAATAGTTCATATTATTTGAAATAAGATGTTAAATTGACTATAAGCATTTTAATCTAATACAACACAATATACTGACTTACAGAAAAATAAACCATTTAAAATAGTGAATAATAGTGGATATTACGTGAAATAAAATGTTAAATGATCAAGTATAAGCATTTTAATCTAATACACTACAATATACTGCCTTACAAAAATAAATAAATGAAACAAGATGTGAAACAAGATGTTAAATTGACTATAAGTATTTTTATCTAATATGGACTTACCATCAATTACGCGATAGCGGCTTTTAGGGTGGAGGGAGACAGCCTTCGCTCCAACCCATCTTGCAGGAAGGAAAGCACGACACTGATCAAACATCTCCGGGGGTCTTCTCGGTGAGAAGAGCACCAGTTGACGAAGAGGTTCCATTGATCTTGACGCCAGTGCGTCCGTGCTGAGTGTGCCTTCGGACAGGGAGTAATACAGAGCAATGTGTCGAGTCGTGGGAGGCAAACAGGTCTACCTGTGCGTCCCCAAACTGGTCCCAAATCAGCTGAACTGACTGGGGATGGAGTCGCCATTCTCCAGGGAGGGGCTGAAGCCGTGAGAGCTCGTTGGCTGCACAGCTCAGGGCTCCGGGGATAAAAATGCGCAGTTCAGATGTGCAGGTCCAGGATTGGCCATAACCCACCGGATTTCTCCGGGACAATGAAGAAAGGGCTGTAAAATCCGGACCTCATTTCGGCTGGAGGGACAGTCTCGATCGCACCCTTCGCCAGTAGGGTAGCAACCTCCGCTCTCATGATAGGGGCATAGCCACCAACCATAGTGGAGCGGACTCCCCTGAAGCGGGGAGGAGACCGTGCGAAATGAATCGCATAGCCAAGCCCGATGGATCGTGCGCCTAGCGTAGGGTGACCAGACGTCCCGAAAAATTCGGGACAGTCACGAAATCTAAGCTGTTGTCCCGAATCCGACCCTGATTGTCCCGAAAATTATACTAAAGCAAAATCTTAGTAGTTGTTGTCTGATAAAACATTAAAAACTGTCCGTGGAGGTTGAGTTGTCCTCGTCCTGCAGCCAGCCCCCACCGGCTGCCCATTGGCTGCAGCATCTTTTCTTTTTTTTTTTTTTTGCTTCCTGCTCAGCTACTGTTCGGACGCTCTTGCTTACTGCTCCGCGCTTTGCTCTATCACTTTTATATTTTTATATTTTATTTCCTTTTATCACCTAATTTTAACTTCAGCAAATCAACACAGTGCTCAAACGCTTGGATTACTACTACAAAAAAAAAAAAAGCAGAATTCTTTTATTTGACCAGCCTCCCACTGAAAGCTTACATTCCGGGGAAGAGAAAACACAACTGCCATTAGGACATTCATAAGGATAAGAAAATGCCTCCTCTGGAATCTACTTGCTGCTCTAACTGCCACAGACTTTTACAAAGGATTGCAGTTCTTGAAACAAAGTTAATTGCGGGACCACCAAACCAGACAGAACACACAAAAGAGCTTCGTCACGGACACCCTCAGCATACAGCCGGTGAGTCCCATGAATCTAGTGCTCCTCGACAGGCTATACTGAGTGTAGAGAAACAAGCCGATCGACTTACTAATCGATGGCACAAACAGGGAGCGAGACCCAAAGGCACTCGAGACATCAGATTGTCACGAGCATCACATATTGCCGCAGTAGCATCCTCTACCCCAGATATGGCTATGACAAGGATTGCAAACACTGGTCTCCTACCACCGCCTATACATCTTGAGAAAAGATTTGAAGTATTAATGAATGAGGAATCCCCAAATTTGATGAATGAACACAGACTGAATCAGCCTGTAGCTAACACTGATGCTAACTGGGGCTCAAGGTCGAGCAGACAGCGGCACTCAGCTCAAAGCGCAGCCGGGCCCAGGACTCTGATAGTGGGCGACTCCATAATCAGAAACATCAGTAGCAGGGATACAACTACATGCTGCCTTCCACAAGCAACAACTTCTGATGTAAACAGGGAACTTCAGAACATTCTTATGAAACATAAGACTGCAAATCGACTCATCATTCATGTGGGGAAGAATGATATTCATAAAGAGCAGTCGGAACTCCTTAAGAAGGATTTCAATGAACTTTTTGAAACACTTAAAAGACTGAAAGTTCAAACATTCATCAGTGGACCACTCCCAGCAAGAGGAACAAACAGGTTTTCACGGTTGCTTGGGCTTAATACATGGCTGCAAAAAAACCTGCAATATAAAAGGAGTGAACTTCATTGACAACTTCAATCTTTTCTGGAGTCAGAGGCAACTGTTTCAACAGAATGGCCACCACCCAAACAAACTTGGTTCAAGAGTGCTAAAGGACAATATCTACTTCTCCCTCCGTCATCCTTCTGCAATGTGTGCCAATCCACTCAACCTAAATGGCACACACACACCTGGATACAGTATGAATGACCACAGGACTTCACTTCAGCACCTGAATGGACATGCGGTTGACACATCACATAAGGACAATGATAACACCACTCAGCCACAACAACCTCTGCTCACGGACACAATCTCAGCTGAGCCCTGCCCACAGAGCTCACCACAGACAGACTGTGACATACTAGCACTTCTCCAAGATTCAGCACCCAAGAACGACTTTCTGGAAAACAGCCAGGGAAATCAGGACAGCATATTACAGCCTCCGATAACACCAGAGCAACAGCCGCCCTCACCGGACACGTTATCCCTCTCTCCAGCATCTCCACTTCTGTGCTTCTCAGAGAAAATGGAACAACTGGTGTATGCTGGAACCAGACTATCCCACTCTTTTGCTGCAAGCCCCTAGATACCAACCAAAAAACGGCAGGCCCCACAACCACCAAAGACTGCGGGCCCAGCTCGCCCTCCCCCTCCTCCTGTGAGAGCTCTTCGGCCTCTGCCACAGCGCCAGGGCCCACACCCTCCTCCAGCGGCTCGAGGTGAACCAAAAACAACTGATACCAGCTCTCAGTGATATGTGTCGGGTCCCCGCTATGATAACAGTAACTTTCTCAAATGTTTACAGAACAAGCGGGAACCCTGTGTGCCTGTATCTTTCGCTATTGCTGTTCGATTACATGATAGAAAGTTTAAGGCCTTCAAAAGCCGTACAGCAAACCCATCTAATCTGGTGCCTATTACACGACAAACTAAGATTGCTGTGGGGAGGAAAAGTAAGACTGTTAAGTTAGCACTTTTAAACATCCGCTCACTTAAAAATAAATCACTTCTAGTCAACGACTTAATAACCACATACAACCTGGATTTTATGTTGCTAAATGAAACTTGGCTAGAAGACAGCTGCAGTGCAACAGTCCTCAATGAAACAGCCCCTCCTAACTTTACTTTTATGAGTGTCTGCAGAGCTGTTAGAAGAGGTGGAGGTTTAGCTGCTCTTTTTAAAGATGTCTATCAATGTAAGCAAATATCATTTGGGAATTACCCGTCTTTCGAATATCTGGGTATTGTGTTAAAAGGTGCTCCACGCATTTAACTTATCATTGTTTACAGGCCTCCAAAATACCCTCCAGCCTTTGCTGATGATTTCACAGAACTGTTTCAACTATTTCCTCAGAGTTTGACTGTTTTATCATTGCTGGAGATTTTAACATTCACATAGATAATGCAGAAACCAATATGGCAAAAGAAATCAAAACTGTTTTAAAAACTTTTGATCTGACTCAGCATGTACATGGACCCACACATAATCATGGACACACTATAGATTTACTTATCAGTAAGGGTCTAAACATTTCATCGATTGTTATTAAGGATGTAGCACTGTCTGATCATTTTTGTATTTTCTTTGATATATTGATCTCTCCTGCCATTGAAGCTAGATCTGTGTCTGTCAAGAAGAGATGCTTAAATGAGAACACTAGTGTACTGTTTATGAAGGCTATATCTTTAACACCAAGCATATCTGCTGACTCTGTTGATTTTCTCCTTGATTCTTTTAACTCAAAAGTTGAGAGTGTAATTGATGATATTTGCTCCAGTGAAAGTCAGGAAGAAGAATGGCAGACAAAAAGCACCTTGGAGAAACTCAACAGCAGTGCAAAATATGAAAAGACAATGCAGAAAAGCAGAGCGCATATGGCGGAAGACAAAACTTGTAGTCCATTATAACATCTACAAAGACAACATCCATGCTTTCAATAAGGAACTAGGCAAAGCTAGACAGACTTTCTTCTCAAATATTATAAACAGCAATATAAACAACACGCACTCTTTTTGCTACTGTAGAGAGACTGACAAACCCCTCAAGCCAGATTCCCAGTGAAATGCTCTCAGAGAGCAAGTGCAGTGAGTTTGCTTCTTTCTTTTCTGAGAAAATCAATAATATCAGAAAGGTGATCAGCTCATCCTTGAGTTGCGCTGGGGTCAGACAGAACAGACCACAACCTGAGAAAGTAGTTACTATGTCTGATTTTGAAGAAATTGATTGCAACATTTTGGAAGAAACCGTACAGCACCTTAAAACATCAACCTGCGCCCTTGACGCACTTCCCACATATTTTTTCAAAAAGGTGTTACACAGCTTAGAAGCAGATCTCCTAGAAGTGGTAAATGCCTTACTTCTCTCCGGGAGTTTTCCGAACTCCCTGAAAACTGCAGTTGTCAAGCCCCTCCTGAAAAAGAGCAATCTGGATAAGACCATATTAAACAACTATAGACCGATCTCAAATCTTCCTTTCATAGGCAAGATCATTGAAAAAGTTGTCTTCAATCAGCTGAACAAATTCTTAAGCTCAAATGGATACTTTGACAATTTTCAATCTGGTTTCCGACCGCATCACAGCACAGAGACAGCGCTCATAAAGATAGTAAACGATATTCGCTTAAATACTGATACAAGCAAATTATCAGTGCTGGTACAACTCGACCTCAGTGCTGCATTTGACACTGTCGATCACAACATACTTCTTGACAGGCTCGAAAACTGGGTCGGGTTTTCTGGGATAGTCCTAAAATGGTTCAGGTCATACTTGGTAGGGAGAGGTTATTATGTGAGTATTGGAGACCATAAGTCTGAGTGGACATCCATGAAATGCGGAGTACCTCAAGGCTCAATTCTTGCACCACTCCTATTCAACCTGTACATGCTCCCAATGAGCCAAATAATGAGAAAGAACCAAATCGCTTACCATAGCTATGCAGACGACACACAGCTCTACTTAGCCCTATCGCCTAACGATCACAGCCCCATTAACTCTCTGTTCCAATGCATTGATGAAGTAAACAATTGGATGTGCCAAAACTTTCTTCAGTTAAACAAAGACAAAACTGAAGTAATTGCGTTTGGAAACAAAGATGAAGTTCTCAAGGTGAACCATACCTTCAGTCTAGGGGTCAAACAACTAAAAATCAAGTCAGGAATCTTGGTGTGTCTCTAGAGTCAGACCTTAGTTTCAGTAGTCATGTCAAAGCAATAACTAAATCAGCATACTATCACCTGAAAAATATTGCAAGAATTAGATGCTTTGTTTCCAGTCAAGACTTAGAGTAACTTGTGCATGCTTTCATCACCAACAGGGTGGATTATTGTAATGGACTCCTCACTGGCCTTCCAAAAAAGACCATAAGACAGTTGCAGCTCATACAGAACGCTGAGCAGAACCAGAACATATGAACACATCACACCAGTCCTCAGGTCTTTACACTGGCTGCCAGTTACATATAGGATTGATTTTAAGGTATTATTACTGGTATATAAATCATTCAATGGCCTAGGACCTCAATACATTGCAGATATGCTCACTGAATATAAACCCAACAGATCACTCAGATAATTAGGATCACATCAGCTAGAAATACCAAGGGTTCACTCTAAGCATGGCGAGTCTGCTTTTAGCTACTATGCCGGCCGCAGCTGGAACCAGCTTCCAGAAGAGATCAGATGTGCTCCTAAAGTAGTCACATTCAAATCCAGACTCAAAACACATCTGTTTAACTGTGCATTTAATGAATGAGCACTGTACCACGGTTCGTCCGACTGTTTGTACTGTATTTTATTTTATGTTTTTAATTATTCTGATTTCTTTTGATTATTTCTGTATTTTATCTTTTATTCTAAACTGTTTTAATTATTCTGATTTCTTTTGATTATTTCTGTATTTTATCTTTTATTCTAAACTGTTTTAATTATTCTGATTTCTTTTGATTATTTTAATTTCTTCTATGTAAAGCACTTTGAATTACCATTGTGTATGAAATGTGCTATATAAATAAACCTGCCTTGCCTTGCCTTGCCTTGCCTTGCCTTGCCTTGCCTTGCCTTGCCTTGCCTTGCCTTGCCTTGCCTTGAAGTTCTACAAAGATACCGTAGGCGCGAATTTAGATATGCATTAATAAGCTAATTTTCATTCATTCGTTTCGTTGACATGGCATGACATAGATGAAGAGAGCGCAAGTTACAGCAACTGCGAGCTCAGTGAATGTGCAGGCAGCCAGTCGTAAAGGAGTGATTGGTTTGTCGCGGCACTGTGTGCAAGAAAATACTTCGGCAAAGAAGAATGACATTTGAGTTCATGATTTTAATGTTGTTTTTTTTGTGGCAGACTGATCTTTGAATAAAAAAAATGTTTGGTTCAGGATTGAAATTCATTATCTTTTATTATAGGCTATGATGACATCACCACAGACTACATATTAGACTACTAGCTGCTACCAGCTCCTAGAAAGAACTGAGTCCCATCTCTGAGCAGCCCGTCTCAGGAGCGCCGCTTAGTTGTACCAAGGTGTACTATTTTCTTTAATCTTCTTTAAGCGCAACGGAGCAACCGTGTCTAAAGTGCTGGAAAAGAGAGAGTTAAAAGTTTCTGTTGCAATATCAAGTTCTTCTAAGCTATCTGGGATGCTGAGATGATGAAACTGATCAGGAAGATTATTAATAAAGCATTCTTTAGTGGCAGAAGTGATAGGTCTAACATATTTGTAACACGGAGTCGGCTTTGCAACCTTGGCTAAATGTAATTTACATGAGACTAGATAATGATCTGAGATGTCGTCGCTCTGCTGCAGAATTTCAACGGCATCAACACTGATTCCATGTGATAATATTAGATCTAGAGTATGATTACGACAATGAGTAGGTCCTGACACATGTTGTCTAACTCCAATTGAGTTTACAATGTCTTTAAATACCAATCCCAATGCATCTTTTTCATTATCTACATGTATATTAAAATCACCAACAATTAGTTCTTTATCTGCAGTCAATACTAAATCTGATAGAAAGTCAGCAAATTCTTTAAATAAAATCTTTACGGTGCCCTGGTGGCCTGTAAACAGTAGTCAGCAGAATTCTCAAACGTGATTTATCGTTTACACTATATATTTTTACATTAAGCACCAACACTTCGAAAGAAGTATATTTAAAACTAGATTTCTTAGTGGTTTTGAAAATATTATTATAAATTACAGCAACACCTCCCCCTTTGCCTTTCGAACGAGGCTCATGTATATAACAGTAATCTTGGGGGGTGGACTCATTTAAATTAATGTAATCGTTTGGTTTTAGATAGGTTTATGTCAAACACAGCACATCTAGGTTATAATCTGAAATCATATCATTAACTATGAGCGCTTTTGAAGTAAGGGATCGAATATTCAGCAACCCAAGCTTTATCGTTTGCTCATCTGTATTATATCTGTTTTGTTTTTGTTGAACATCAATTAAATTTTTAACCTTAGATGGGACGTTTGGACGTTTTTTGGATTTCCAAATTCGGGGAACAGACACAGTCTCTATATGAGGATATCTAGGTGAAACTGACTCTCCCGTCTCTGAGCACACAGACTTCTCGGATGACAGTGCGCGCCACACCCGGGGCGTGCACCCCTCGTCCCCCTCTGTCTCAGAGTTCTCGGATGACAGTGTGTGTCGTCCCCTGGCCGCACCGCTCTCATCCCCCTCTACCGCCAGACCCCTGGCAGAGCAGGCCCCCGTGGAACGCTGGTCCTTCCCTGGCCTCCTCTCTCAGGGTGCGGTAATGACGTGCCCCCACACCGGGCCGCTATGCCGTCCCCGTCCGGGGCGGTCATTCCGCTTCGCTGCACCACCGAGGCGACGTCTGTGGTTCGCATGACTCCGCTGGCTTAAAAACTTTTAACTATTCCATACTTTGACGCATCATGGTTTTAGGTCTGTAAAAATACAGAATAAAAAATATGCTGTACATATGTTGTGTTTTCACCAACTGACCATCCTTAATGCCGCCGTTGTGTGAGGAACTTAGAGTATTGCAGCAGCTATTTCTTAAAAACATTGCATCAGCCATATTCATATTTTACTTTGAACCTTTGTAGACATAAGAAATGCAAATTTTATAAAAGCAAAAGTGCCAATGAATGACATTGTGTCAGAACACTGCAAATATGATGAAACGCTTTTACATTTTTATTGTAAATATAAAGCAGGATTATCCATTGAAAAAAGTGTAATACAAATTCTATACAGTATTTGATTTTGGCAGGGAACACTGGAAACTAATGTCTTTTAGCTTAATCTTTGGTTTTAAGGGAAATTAAATTTTCTCCGGAGCCCCATTGACCCCTGAAGTTAAGACTTCTGAAGACTTTAAGACGAGTACAATTAAATATTCACTCAAGACAAACTTTACTTATGATGCGTCATGGACCACAGAGACACATCTCGTCTCTGAAAATACGCAGCGATTTTCTGAAAGATACAAATTAACCCTTTAGAACCTGATGCTAAAATAGGTGATTTTCGCATATTTTGTGTGTATTTTGACTGTAAAATTATAAAACAATGGGCTATCTTCAAGTGTAAGGCGTCATCTTTTCAGAAAAATAAACTGCTTTCAGTAAATTACAGTTATTGGCTATATTAGTGTGTGTTTGGTGAATTTGTAAATAGAATTGAAATAGTCAAAATAAAGGAGACGTGAATAAATTTACTGATTTTTATTTAGAAAAAATCACGAACAAATTAAACTATTTTACTACTACTGTTGTGCTCCGTATCTCTCTCTCTGTGTTCAATCCTTCAGACCTGCTCGCTCTGCCTGAAAGCCGACGTCATTTTGCTGCCGGAAAGCCTGAAATTACTGTAATAAGCCATTGTAGGGTATGGACCAATCAGACACACACTAATTATTCATTATATACAAAGGTTTATGAAACTCCAAAACTAACAGCCCACATGAACGAACACAAGGGCAGAAACAGTGTCATGTTACAGGGCATGATAAGGAGATTTTACGACCTCCGAGGAATGTGGCCACGTGCACCAGAGAGAGACAATGGGGAAGACAGAAACCCTCTTTAAAACAGACTTTGCTGCATTAATCATAGACTAACTGATCTATAAATGAACATGCATAAAACTGTGAAAGAAACAGTGTAAATGGTTTACTGTCTCGTGCACTATTATATATTATGGTATGTACCTTGGTATACAACCAACTAACGATCAATGTAACCTCACCTGTATCATGCCTCCTACCTAATTAATCCTCATTTAATGACTCACACTTTGATGTACATCACCTTCTTCTAGAATGCAGTGTGGATGTGTTATATCTATCTGAGCATTAATGAAGGTATAACCACGCTTGGGACAAAGACTCGTAAATTAACTAGAGCAACCTTCCCATTCGGACATTTCACCTTGCTTATTGGTCCAGTCAACCCTTAGGGGTTGGATCTTTCTCAGGCTTTATTAGAGACAGTCCACATGTGACGGCCCTCTCTTAGTTCTTTCATCCAGCCGCAACACTGTGTCTGTTGATACTGGGGAACCCCCTCCCCCTCCACGAGGGCCCCAGGGCCCAGCAGGCCTCGATCCAACCAGATACCTCTCACAAAGAACCAAGGACAATCTCAAGAGTTTTGGAACAAAGACTCCAACCAACAACGACTCCAATCACCCACTCTTCTGACTTCCTCACTTCTCCTTGATGCTTGGCGTGGCCTCAACAGGGCCCCAGGCCTTGACCAAACCAGCCATGCGTTCCTGGAGAAAGAGAACTCTCAACCAACTTCCACTTGACACTGCCGGAACCATCAACGACTTCAATTTTTAACAACTTCAAGAATTGTTCCCACTACAAATGCAAGTATTCAATTCAATGAAATGTGAAAATGATATTCTGATGGTTCTTCTCATAGTCCCTCTTCCGGTTTCCAATTTCATCCTATCACTAACCTATTTCTGTATTTCTGTATAAATGTGTGTTTAGTTTATTTATGTTTATGATTTAGTTAATAAAACTTATGCACTTTATGTATTTGGTTCTGATTTGCTTGCAATACGAAGTCCCTTTACGGTATTTGATCTTGCTACATGCTCAAAACGCTGTACATGCCAAGAAATAATTATTCTTCTGTGGCCAGGGAAGATACCCTTTTCTTAGAATAAATTAATAATCAAAAGAGTTCGTTGGACGAACTGATTCATTGATTGTAATATTAATTTAGCCATGTCAAATTAATCCAATTAACTGACCCAAATATTCATAATTAATCATAACAAGTTATTATTGATTATTAATATTTCATATAGCTAAGTTCCTTACACCATATATTTCCGAAATATGGCAATTTGAAATGTTTGATAGAGTAAACGGTTAAAGAGTTACGGTAACATGAATACATCTTGCTAGTGTGTGTCAGTGGACAAAACACTGCTTGAATATCTTTGTATAAATAAGATCTAAGACAACTAAGCACAGTTTTTGCTTTAAAATTGTAAAGTTTTTTTGATCATATGCTGTTAAGTAAATAATACCATAGGTTAAATTTATGCAAAATCATTTCTGGGTCATTCTATGGAAATGTCCATTTTCTGTCACTAGCCATTGCAGAAATATCACACTTGAAAAACACTTTAGGGTTACAATTTCTTTATATTTTAAAATAAAACAATATGTTATTTGAACAATTATGACTTCTTGAGCCATCAATGTGACAATATTTGATTTTCAATTAATTATATAGAATTTCAAGCATCACAGAAGTGTATAGATGCATTCATTTAATGTCAATGACAAGTTTATCCCCCATTTAAAATACAATAATGTATACATAACTACCAAATATTAGGATTGTATATTGATTTAAACTGTTTTTCAAATATTTTCATTGTTATAGCAAATACGTGGAAGTGCAGATGAACTAACATCATTCAAGCATACTTTTAACAAACCTGATTAAAATAAATAAACCATAATCTTCTTATTTGCTGCACTATTATTATTTTCTGTAACTCTGACTACATGTGCTGAAATTTTTTGAAATAATATTTCTTTAAAAACTTTAATATTGCCAAAGAAGTAAGGTAACACAAGTGTCAAAATGGTAGGCCTACATGCAGTCTTTAAATAAATGCACAAAAATAAAAAAATCATTAAGCTGTCATTTATGTGTATTCATAAAGTCAAAGGGAGTTCAAATACTGTATTCTAAGTGTAAATGAAAAAGAAATCTGCTCTTCAAAAGGTGTCAGAATTGAGGTGTCATTATCAGGTGTCTATTTCTTTCAAGCTTTCTCCAAGAAAAACAGGATGGGGGGGCAGCTCCCAGGGAAGGAAGGATAATTTAGCTCATCATTACAATCAATGGATAAGAGTAGGCTATATAATATGTAACTTTGTGGTCATTTTTGTTTTGACTTTTCCTGAAGACACAGTTATAAACATTTTGGTCAAAGCATTTCGTTTGATCAGAGCACTGGGTGTGTGTTGGGTTTCCTGAAACAAACTGCATATGCTAACACATAGCCGCTACATAGAGAGGAAGGGGAGGACCGGTGACCCCGTCATGATGGAGACACTCTTCATTCTCAGTTTAGCAAACGGAGAACACACATCTCTTCTGCTCAGAAAATCAAGATCTGTGATTTTAACCAGAGACAAAAGACCTCCTGATTTCACCGATGGTAAGTTCACTTCAACACATTTAAAACAAATTTTAAAATACTTGATAATTTAACATCTTATTTCAAATAATATGAACTATTATTCACTATTTTATGTTTTATTTAACTGTGTAAGGCATTATATCGTGGTGTATTAGATTAAAATACTTATAGTCAATTTAACATCATGTTTCATTTGTTTTATTTTTTTGTAATGCTTTATATTGCTGTGTATTAGATAAAAATACTTATAGTCAATTTAATATCTTGTTTCATTTATTTATTTTCGTAAGGCATTATATTGTAGTGTATTAGATTAAAATGCTTATACTTGATCATTTAACATTTTATTTCACGTAATATCCACTATTATTCACTATTTTAAATGGTTTATTTTTCTGTAAGTCAGTATATTGTAGTGTATTAGATTAAAATGCTTATAGTCAATTTAACATCTTATTTCAAATAATATGAACTATTATTCACTATTTTATGCTTTATTGTTCAACACATGTTTAAAGTTTAAACTTCTTTTTAAATGCTTAATTAAATTACCATCTTATTTTATATAATATCAACTGTCATTCACTATTTTATGTTTTATTTATCTGTGTAAGACAGTATTTCACGTTTATTAGATTAAAATTTGTATACTTGGTAATTTAACACCTTATTTAATTTAGGTAATATTTATGGGTTTTATTTATTTATTTTTATTTAACCACAATGCTTTGTATTTCTTAAAAGTCTTTTGTGACATTTTCATCTACTCAGAAAGATTTAAGGGGTTAAATATGCTTTAGCCAGATAGACGCATAAAGACCACCTTAACTCGTTGTTTAAACTCAGTTTAAACTTGTTTAAACTCACTTTTAAATGTTTAATAAATTAACTGTTTATTTTATATGTTTTATTTATCTGTTATTTTATTGGTCATCAATGGTATTTCTTTAAACTCTTTTTTCATTCTCTCCCACAGACATCATGGAAGATGCCAATGCATATGAAAATCATTTCCGTGTCACCCCTCTTCATGTTCATAATTTAATACTTCTGTGACATTATTCTACTATAATAAAAGACATTCCCCTGAAAAAACATTCCAGTTACACCAAGCAAATTGCCCCGTCATAAACACACACACACACACACACACACACACACACACACACACACACACACACACACACACACACACACACACACAGCCATAAACTCCGGAACCACACGGGGGCCAAAAGGTCACATACCACCTGTTGCTCATAAACCCCCCATGGTCATATCCTGCCATAAAATGTCATAAAACACTTTTTGACACAAAGTGCCTCATAATTGTACTGCAAGGCAACAGTCTACAGGCTATACACAAGTGAAATCAGTTTAATCCTTACAAATGACTTAACAGCTAAAGCTCTAAATGTTGTCACCCAAATAAAAGACTATTTCATTTTCACTATGTAGATTTTGGTCACATAAAAAATAAGTACAATGTACTTTATTGTGTTCATATTGTATTGCAAAACACTGGTGCTTTTAAAGGTGGGATCCGGGTAAGGTTAGAGACAGGTTTGATGGGTAGGTTTAAGGGTGAGTTAGGGTGTACTCACACTAGGAACGATTGCCTTGTACTGAGCCCAGCGCGATTGGCTTTAATTTGCAGCTTTACTCACAAACTACAATTCCTGTTCATCAATAAGGTGAAAACCGGACCAGTTATAAACCTAAATATACTCAAATGAAATGAAAAGTGTAGTACATTACAGAATGTAATTACAGAAATTAATTATAGCTGTAATTATATGCAGATATTTTTTTAAATATAAGGTCAATGTAAAAGCATGTATGTAAAAGTATATGTTTGTTTTGTTGTATGACTTTAATGTTATTATTTTTGTAAAGCACTTTGAGGCAACGTCTGTTGTTTGAAAATGTGCATATATAAATAAAGTTGCTAGCTTGATGGCTTACACAAAAAAATGCATTGTATCAAATGATTAATTTAAATGTTAGTACATAGTAGACAGAGACACTTAATATAAAGTGGGACCAATTTTTTTAATATTTTTTTTAATCTGATTTATAATTACAAAATATATATAAAAAAATAAAAACAAACAATTTAATATCAATAACAAAAACTCCAAACCCTAAAATAAAACACTGTGTAGATACCTATAAATGGAAAACCTAAATACTGTAGCTGCTGTAGGAAATCCTTTTTATTTGCACTTTTAGAGGTGCACAAAAAGCAGCAGCGTTTAGTTTTAGATCATACACATTGTCCACCTAAATATATGCATGCGCTAAATATACAATCTAAGCCAAAATCTAAAGCAGGCACCAAATAAAACTGAAAGGCCAGCAACAATATTGTCAAACATAGCTGAAATATGTACAGTTATGCTGTAGCATTATTCTTCTTAAGCCTTAAGCTCTACCTGTACTGTACATATACTCATTTCTTCTTGCAATGGCACAACATAAAGTAAATTCTTTTCATTGTTGGAGGCAGTTTTAAGTAGTTGAACAGAGTGCCCATCATTTTCTGTTGGATGATGGATAATTTCGCTGTCCACTTCCTCCTAAAATATGGCCACAGAGGGATTAATGATCACAGTATGTAACAAAAGGTCCTATTAGGCTGATATTAGTTATCAAAATTTAGCATTTACTGTAACATGCTTAGGTAATAGACACATGTATTTTTTACTATTTATTAATCTTTCTAAGATGTCATGGTAATACATTTACATTTATTCATTTAGCTGACGCTTTTATCCAAAGCGACTTACAATTGCTATATATGTCAGAGGTCGCACGCCTCTGGAGCAACTAGGGGTTAAGTGTCTTGCTCAGGGACACATTGGTGTCTCACAGTGGATTCGAACCCGGGTCTCTCACACCAAAGGCATGTGTCTTATCCACTGCGCCATCACCACCCACATATTGTGTAATATGAAGCTGTTTTTTATAATGGATTGTAAACTTAAATGCAACAGTCCTCCCAAAAAGAATACATAACACTTGTGAATATATATTTAAAAAACAGAAATCCATCCACCTGTGAGTGTCTTAACCCTTTCACACGCAAGTTTAAAATATTCTAACTGACCCCCCAGCGTGAGTTTTTCAAGGAGACCGTTATTTAGAACCTGTCACTTTATTGTTTACATGGTGACGCGTCATTGCTTGTCACGTGACACAGCGCCAAAACACAACACAGTGCTGAATGAATGATGATCTGCATTTATGTAATTTTTCCTTTTTTATTCAAAATATTCACAAATGTATTAGCTATATCATTAAACACTGATATTCCGATTGTCAAATATGTGCAAGTGGATGTGTTTTGTTGTTTAAACACCTTTATAACGATCACGTTAGTTGAGCTGTAGACAATTTAAATAGAGACATGCCACTTACTCAATCCTCAATACAACTATATAGGGAAAACCCGTAACACCAAAGATGGTGGTTGTATGCACATGTCCTGCCCCTCCCGCTGGAAAGCCAATCGTCTGCTTTTAACAGTCAAGCCGGGAAACATTTAAGCCTATCGTCTGGTTCCACTGACGCATGCGCATAGTTGAGGTTTGCGACAGGGGAAAATACGTTACTGTTTGAAAAGGCGGCAGATTTGATATGCAGTGTATGTGTGCGTTGTGTAAATATCAGACATCCCAAGTGTCTACCGCATATTGATGCCTGCAAATTAGTTCAAATCTCCCGGAATCTAGAGCGAGCGAGCGAGAGCGCGCACATACTGTGCTTCAAGCCATGTAGCGCGCGCGGCAGAGAGGGAGAGAACCCTTGCGCATGCGTAGTAAAAGTATAACCTGTGGGGGAAAGGCGTTTTAAACCTTATTTTGGGGCAAAGTCATCTAATTTTCCAGCGATTTTTATCATATTTTACTGCTGTTTCTATACATGCAGTTTTTATGTCCCGGTGACCAGTGAAAGTGCAGTTCTGACTCTCTGCCCATTCATTTAGATAGGAGACTGGTCTTGTTAGTCCGAAATAGCGGACCGGAGGCGTTGCCAAGATGGCGGCCCGGCCGGTCATTTCGACCACCAGGTGAAACGGACTTAGCCTAATTTCCAGCAACTCACCTACACGTAACTCTTTGAACTTCCCGCGAGACACACACGCCCTTGAAGAACCAGAAGAACGCTCCGACCTAAGGGACTCAACAAGGACCGAAACGCACGTCCAAGCAGCCTTGTTCAGTGACAGAGATCCATATGCAAGTATTGTTTCATCGAAATTCAAATGCATTAAGTGCTTGCCCTGCTTTAAGGCGTTGTGATTCTTTGCTGGCTCTCAAGGGTTAACTGTTTGTGAAATTTGCTATTTCTGTGATCTGCTCTCTTTCTTCCTTTCTTTACTTCCGTTATTCGTTATTCTGTATATATTTGTTGTTAAAGGGGACCTATTATGCAAAATACACTTTTGCATGGTGTTTGGACATAAATGTGTGATGGCAGTGTGTGTACACAACCACCCTGCAGTGATAAATATCCACCCACTCCTTTTTTTTAAAATCCCCATAAATCATAAGCAGGGTCTCCCTACGACCTGTTTTCAGAATGCGGGTTAAGTGACGTCACTAAGCCACAGGCCCCGCCCACGAGTGTTGACAGACACAGGCCCCGCCCACGAGTGTTGACAGACACTGCTGTTTTAACATAGAACCACCCTGACCGAGTTCACAGCGAGTTGAGAGTTGTACACATCCGCCATTGCTGCACTGACGAGAATGTCTCCCAAGCGTTGTCGGTGTTGTGTAGCTGGATGTATTAATCCACATAGCACTATTTATTTACTGGAGTGATAGGCCTAACGTTATTGATTATGGCAATAATGAAAGTGAGAGTGCGCACATTATTACAGTTCATAGGAGTTGTTTTACAGATATACAGTTTACCAGTTTATTAAGCACCCCCTGAAAAGGTGTGTATATTTACTGTTAGTTGTAACGAGTGTTTTTTGTACTTCGTTGTGTATGTGCCACGGTGTATGTGGGTTGAAGAAGGACTCAAAAGTCATACGCTCCAATTCAAACAGTTTACTTAAAAAAACTCACAGGTACAGAAAGGCAGGAAGACGGGCAGGAACACTCACAAAAACACTGAAACATTAACACAGGTAACTAGACGCAACATTTACAGACGAGAACCGACCAAGACAGACTGAACAGAAGCCAACTAAATACAAGTACAAATCAAACATAACAAGGTGAAGACAGGTGACACAGATGATTAAGACGAGGAACAGGTGGGTAATTGAGGGAGTGAGTTCAGTTGTGGAGACAAGAAGGATATTGGGTAGTGTAGTGCCGACGAAGACAGACAGGTGCAGATGAGGACTGTGACATAACGCCCCTCTTCAAAAAGGCGCGACCTCACGCCGTAGAACATCAATGGGGTGGGGGGGTGGGCGCCCTGGAGGCTGATGAGGGCGTGGCTGATCTGGAGCAGGAAGCCTCCAGGGCGGAGCAGGCTGAGCAGGCGGTCAGGGCGGAGCAGGACGTGCAGGCGGCCAGGGCGGAGCAGGACGTGCAGGCGGCCAGGGCGGAGCAGGACGTGCAGGCAGCCAGGGCGGAGCAGGCCCTTAGGGCGACCACGGCAGTGAGGACCCTTCGGGCGGCCGTGGCGGTGAGGACCTTTCGGGCGGCCGTGGGGGTGAGGACCCTTCGGGTGGCCGTGGCAGTGAGGACCCTTCGGGCGGCCGTGGCGGTGAGGACCCCTCGGGCGGCCATGGCGGAGAAGACCCTTCGAGTGGCCACGGCGGAGAAGACCCTTCTGGTGGGTCTATAGCCCCCCCAAAAAATGAATGGGGAGAGTGACTGAGTCAGCACCATGTTCTGGGCTGGATGGAATCAGCGGTGAAGGAGTCTCTGGGCTGGACGGAACCAGCAGTGAAGAAGTCTCTGGGCTGGACGGAACCAGCAGTGAAGAAGTCTCTGGGCTGGACGGAACCAGCGGTGAAGAGGGCTCTGGGCTGGACGGCACCAGCGGTGAAGAGGGCTCTGGGCTGGACGGCACCAGCGGCGAGGGCTCTGGGCAAGGGCTCTGGGCTGGACGGCGGCGAGGGCTCTGGGCTGGACGGCGCCAGTGGCGAAGGCTCTGGGCTGGACGGGACCAGCGGCGAAGGCTCTGGGCAGGACGGGACCAGCGGAGAAGAAGTCTCTGTGCTGGACGGGACCAGCGGCGAAGGCTTTGTGCTGGACGGGACCAGCGGCGAAGGCTCTGGACTGGACGGGACCACCAGCAGTGAAGGCTCTGGGCAGAAGGTTGAAGTAAAACCTGGCACTGAGGACCAGATAAGGGAAGCTGATTTCAGTGCAGATCGGACGGATGTAAGTGCAGGATCCGCCATTTTAGCCCCCAGGTCCATGCTGTTTGAAACCTTCTTCCGGGCTCAGGGCGACACGGGAGGCTCTGGCTGGATAGACTTGGCGGGACGAGACTCAGGACGGGTGGTGACGGAGGCTGGTGACAGTGGTTGAGCGGTGATGTTACAATCAGCCTCACCCACAGTGTAGGCTGAGCCGCTCAACAAAAGCATGTAGTCCAGATAATGAATCAGAATCAGAATCAGAAAGAGCTTTATTGCCAAGTGTGCTTGCACACACAAGGAATTTGTTTTGGTACTGAGGCTTCCAGTGGACATATACAAATACAACAAGAAACATAATACTACAAATTATAAGAATAAAAAATTAAAATATAAATATATGAGAATATATGAGAAGTATCACAGTTGGGTTTAGTCGGAATAGACATTTTCAGATTTACAGATTATGAACATATTTACAGTGTTTTGAATATTATAAATTAATAAATCTACATATAAGTATCACCTGAGTTGTTGGATATTGCACTAAACAGTGGGAGTATTGCACTTAAGGCATATGCCTTGGGAGGTGTGTTAACTGTTCAGGAGGAAAATGGCCTGTGGGAAGAAACTGTTTCTGTGCCGAGATGTTCTTGTGGCCAGTGATCTGAGTCGCCGTCTTGAAGGTAACAGTTCAAACAGGAGGTGTCCAGGGTGAGTGGAGTCTGTGATGATTTTACCTGCTCTCTTCCTCACTCTGGAAGAGTACAGGTCCTGGAGGTTTGGCAGGGGGGCACCAATGATCCTCTCCGCAGTCCGGACTGTCCGTTGTAGTCTCCTGATGTCTGATTTGGTAGCTGAGCCAAACCAGACAGTGATGGAAGTGCATAAAACAGACTCAATGACGGCTGAGTAGAACTGAATCAGCAGCTCCTGTGGCAAGTTGAACTTCCTCAGCTGGCGAAGGAAGTACAGTCTCTGCTGGGCTTTTTCACAATGGAGTCAATGTGATTGTCCCACTTCAGGTCCTGAGAGATGGAAGTGCCCAGGAACCTGAATGACTCCACTGCTTCCACAGTGCTGTTCATGATGGTGAGTGGGGGGAGTGCTGGGCTGTTCCTCCTGAAGTCCACGATCATCTCCACTGTTTTGAGCGTGTTCAGCTCAAGGTTGTTATAACTGCACCAGACAGCCAGCTGTTCAACCTCCAGTCTGTAAGCAGACTCGTCACCGTTTCGGATGAGACCGATGACAGTGGTGTCGTCGGCAAATTTCAGGAGCTTGACAGTGGGGTCTTTAGAAGTGCAGTCATTAGTGTACAGGGAGAAGAGCAGTGGGGAGAGAACGCACCCTTGGGGAGTGCCAGTGCTGGTGATGAGAGTCCTGGATGTGAGTTTCCCCAGTCTCACTCGCTGCTGCCGGTCCGTCAGGAAGCTGGTGATCCACTGACAGATCGAGGATGGTATGGAGAGCTGGGTCAGTTTGGCTGTGAGAAGACCAGGCATGATGGTATTGAAGGCCGAACTGAAGTCCACAAAGAGGATTCTTGCATAAGTCCCTGGTTCGTCGAGATGTTGCAGGATATAATGCAGTCCCATGTTGACTGCATCATCCACAGACCTGTTTGCTCTGTAAGCAAACTGAAAGGGATCCAGCAGGGGTCCGGTGATGTCCTTCAGGTGGGCCAGCACCAGTCTTTCAAACGACTTCATGACCACAGACGTGAGAGCGACAGGTCTGTAGTCATTAAGCCCAGTGATTTTGGGTTTTTTGGGGACAGGAATGATAGTGGAGCGTTTGAAGCAGCAGGGAACTTCACACTGCTCCAATGATCTATTGAAGATCTGCATGAAGACCGGGGCCAGTTGTTCAGTGCAGGCTTTTAAACAAGCAGATGAGATGCCGTCTGGGCCTGAGGCTTTCCTAGTCTTCTGTTTTTTGAAGACTCGGCTCACGTCCTCCACACAGACCTTAAGCTCAGGTAGGATGGCAGGAGGGGGGAGTAATGGGAGTGCTGGAGGTGAATGTGTGAAGTGCAGGTCAGAGCCGGTGTGTGGTGTGAGTGCTTTTCAAACCTGCAATAAAATGAGTTTAAATCATCAGCCAGGTGTTGATTGTCCACAGATCGGGGGGATGGTGACTTGAAGTTGGTGCTGTTCCTCAGGCCATTCCAGACTGATGATGGGTCGTTGGCTGAAAACTGTTTTTTCAGTTTTTCAGAGTAGCTTATTTTAGCAACTCTGATCTCCTTTGTCAGTCTGTTTCTGGCCTGGTCATACAAGATTTTATCCCCACTTCTGTAGGCATCCTCTTTGGCATGACGAAGGTGTTTGAGTTTCCCAGTAAACCATGGTTTATCATTAGTAAATGATAAGAATGTCCTGGTAGGAATGCATGTATCCTCACAGAAACTTATATACGATGTTACAGTATCTGTGAGCTCATCCAGATCGTTGGTAGCAGCTTCAAAAACAGTCTAATCAGTGCAATCAAAGCAGGCCTGTAGATTCTGCTCTGCTTCATTAGTCCATCTTTTTACAGTCCTTATTACAGGTTTAGCTGATTTCAGTTTCTGCCTGTAGGTCGGTATGAGATGAACCAAACAGTGATCAGAGAGCCCCAAAGCTGCTCGTGAGACGGAGTGATACGCATCTTTTATTGTGGTGTAACAGTGGTCCAGTATATTACTGTCTCTGGTGGGACATGTAACGTGCTGTCTGTATTTTGGTAGTTCACGGGAAAGATTTGCTTTGTTAAAATCCCCAAGAATGATTAAAAGAGAGTCAGGATACCTTTGTTCTGTTTCAGCTATTTGTTCAGCCAGCTGTTGTAGCGCCGCGGTCACACTCGCATCTGGAGGGATGTATACATTCACGAGAATGAAAGAGGAAAACTCCCGAGGCGAGTAGAAAGGTTTACAGTTTATGAAATGTGCCTCTAAATTAGGAGAGCACATCTTCCTCAGTGTTGTTACATCTGAACACCAACTTTCGTTAATGTAGAAACATAATCCACCACCTCTTGTTTTCCCCGTTAGCTCCGCGATGCGATCCGCTCGGAACAGCTGGAAGCCCGGCAGATGTATTGCGTTGTCCGGTATGGCTTCACTCAGCCAGGTTTCAGTGAAGCACAGAGCAGCAGAGTTTAAAAAATCCTTGTTAGTGCGGGTGAGGAGAAGAAGTTCGTCCGTTTTGTTAGGAAGGAATTGGAGATTTGCGAGATGAATACTGGGGAGTGCAGTGCGCAGGCCGCGCCCGCGGAGTTTAACCAACGCGTTTGCGTCTGACCCCACGTTTGAACAACAACGCTGCCCCTCCGACGAGAATGTCCTGCAAGACGTCCGAATAATCAAAAATTGTAGAAAAGTTATCTGGTGTGTGTTTCCTAATGTCCAGTAGTTCGTCTTTGGTGAAACTGATAGGAAAAGAATGACTAAACGCAGAACAAACAAACAAAAACAACACAATAGCTGGAGAGCAACACACCGATGCAGCCATCCGCGGCGCCATCTTGGATCTTCTAATGAGCGAACGTCCCTGGGATCGCTGCTGCTGGAGCTTGCTGGTGCAGATGATCGTCCAACACATACCAAAACAGTCTTTTGGACGTCATCTGCCCAGCTTACCCCATCCGAGAGCTCCAGGAACTCCGCGACATATTCCTCTATCCGACGGCCATCCTGTAAATAGGTCAGAAGACCGCTGGTGGAAATGGCAGAGGTGATGAATATGCCCATCTTGTCCCGTTGTTGGGTCGGTCCTTCTGTCACAGTGTATGTGGGTTGAAGAAGGACTCAAAAGTCATACGCTCCAATTCAAACAGTTTACTTCAAAAAACTCTCACAGGTACAGAAAGGCAGGAAGACGGGCAGGAACACTCACAAAAACACTGAAACATTAACACAGGTAACTAGACGCAACATTTACAGACGAGAACCGACCAAGACAGACTGAACAGAAGCCAACTAAATACAAGTACAAATCAAACATAACAAGGTGAAGACAGGTGACACAGATGATTAAGACGAGGAACAGGTGGGTAATTGAGGGAGTGAGTTCAGGTGTGGAGACAAGGAGGATACTGGGTAGTGTAGTGCCGACGAAGACAGACAGGTGCAGATGAGGACTGTGACAGTATGATGATGATAATGAAAGGCAGAGGGAGAGATTTTATGGATAAGACTTTAATGCGGACTTCTTATACAGTGTTTATTCAGCTCTTACAGTGATTTTCTGGAGTAAAATTGACGCTTCATCTTTTGTGTGATGTACAATAAACTTTATTGAACTCATCAGTGTATTTTTGGCCAACATTCGGACGCGGTCCGTAACAACAGGCTTGCACTAACTTAGTTGATAAAAGCAAGATGGAAAAATAAGTTATAACTGTATTTAACCCTCTGAGGTCGGCAATCGCGCCGGCGCGATAGTCTCGCTTTTTTTCTTATCAGTGCAAAAGAAACTCAAATAACTCCGTCGATTTTTGTCATACAGGCAAGTGTTATACATTTTTAAAAACTGTTAAATGTCTTCTTTTTTGTGTACACTAATAATAAAAACAAAAAGTTGTGTTTTTCGTAAAATAAAGAAAAAAAACATGATGCACGTTCTGTCTTCTCTCTCAATATGAAGTTCATTCTGAAACGCGACAGAAAATGATCTTTAACTCAGCCAATACTTGCCACCCACACATGAAAGTAATGTCTTTACAAAGTTCGAAGTCTCCTTTTTTAAATGAAGTAAATCATATCAAAAACAAATATTCTCGGTTTAAGAAATCCGTATGAAAGCAACGACATGTACAGTTTCTCCAGCCCGAGCTCATTAACTTTAATGTGACCACACCCCCACGCGCGAGCTGTTCTCATTCAAATGATCCACGTGAAGGAACGCAGAGCTGTTAACGCCCTCATCAGCTCGAAACAAAGAATCAGCGACTCCAGTATTTCTCTACTTTTCATCAGTTTGGAAGACTGTTTGTGCTGTGGATTTACCTTGGATTTATCTAAGGAGGACACATTTTTATTATGAGAACAATTTTTAAGGTAAGAGACATAATAGTAAGTGTTTTATTGTTGCATAAACTTTACATTGTAGCTACTAAACTCAAACTGGTGCCAGCCTAAAATGTTATGAAATGAGATACAAGTAGGCCTATGCTAGTATGAGTGTTTATTCTAATATGGTGAATATTTTAATGTTTAGACCTGTGTTTACTGTTAAATACTGTGTTTGTGGATATCTGCTCAAACGTAGATGTATAATGTAACAATAATGTTTCATAGTTTGGAACGGCTCGATCACTGCACGCGCTGAGTTTGGGTCTGAGTCACGCTGTGTGTTTGAAAAGCAAAACACGGCACACATTAGGCTTCACGACAAACTCATCTCATTTCATAACGAATAGAAATATTTGAAGTAACATATGATAAACAATATATGTTTGTCTAGTGTAGTGTTACTGAAAAGTGCTCATTTTTAACGATTTATAGGCTGCCTGCTATCTAGGCTATTGTTATTATTTTATGCAGCCCTACACATGCCTATATACAAGGCACAACAAACTAGGTGTTCCTATATATATTTACTAAATACATATACATATATACACTGCCGTTCAAAAGTTTGGGGTCGGTAAGATTTTTAATGTTTTTAAAAGAAGTCACTTATGATTAGATTATTTTTCAGATAAATGCTGTTCTTTTGAACTTTCTATTCATCAAAGAATCCTGAAATAAAAATGTAAATAACTGTTTTCAACATTGATGATAATGAAAAATGTTTCTTGAGCATCAAATCATCATATTATACTGATTTCTGAAGGATCATGTGACACTGAAGACTGGAGTAATTATCACAGGAATAAATTACACTTTACTATATATTTACATAGAAAACAGCTGATTAACATTGAAATATTATTTCACAATATTACTGGGTTTGTTTTGTATTTTTACTCAAATAAATGCAGCCTTTGTGAGCAAAAGAAGTGACTTCTTTTAAAAAGTTTAAAAATCATACCGACCCCAAACTTTTGAACGGCAGTGTGTGTGTGTGTGTATATATATATATTAGGGGTGGCACGGTACATGAAAAAGCATCCGAACCGTTCGGTTCGCTTGTCTCGGTTCGGTGCGTGTGTGCGTCGCACGGCTCGACGCATGAGCAGTGTAACCTCGTGCCCGTGACCTCAGACAGTGTGTTTACTTTTCGCGCGAAATAAGAGATGTGACGACATGACAATGGACATGCATATGAAGCTTGTTCAACTTGAACCGGCGCTGCACAGACCGATCGATGAATAACATCAAAGTACCGCGAGAGCAACGGCTCCGTATGCTTTTCAATCACTCTCGCGGTACTTTGATGTCATAAACCGATCGGTCTGTGCAGCGCCGGTTCAAGTCGAACAAGCCTATAGACAGTAAAAGTGGAGTATGGAGTGTTGCAGGTCTCGTCACGTATAGAAATGGCAAGTGGGAGATATAAGGAAGGCTAACCGGAGTTGGAGGATGCGCCAGCGTCGTATAAGTCCGTTGTGGGAACATTTTGGATTTCATGTTACCTATGATATTTAAATGTATACAGTGACACCAAGTTTAGATAAGAACTCCAGTCATATGTTTCCAAATACTGCACTTTAATTTCAAGTGAAAAAAAATGTATCCTCACTCTCAGGGAATAGAAGCATTGTTGATACTGTTTGTGTTGAGGTTGAACTTATGTTTCACTTTATGGTT
>JAPDVR010000008.1:51620679-51660679 GCA_026230005.1 Gila orcuttii | reverse complement strand
AATTGTAAATGTACAATCCTCTATGGTGTCTTATGATTCAGCCTCAATTATCGCCCCTCAAGAACAACTACACCGCTTTACAACTATAGGACAGGAAGAGCTAAATAAACTTATCATTGCATCTAAACCAACAACATGTTTATTAGACCCAATACCCACTAAACAACTGAAAGAAGTGTTACCTGTAGTGGAAGAGCCTCTTCTCAATATTATTAACTCATCTTTATCTTTAGGTCATGTTCCAAGAACGTTCAAGCTGGCAGTTATAAAACCTCTTATTAAGAAACCACAATTAGATCCAAATAACCTAGCAAATTACAGACCCATTTCAAATCTTCCATTTATGTCTAAAATACTAGAAAAAATTGTGTCCGCTCAATTGTGCTCTTTCTTGCAAGAAAATGATATCTATGAAAAATTTCAGTCAGGATTCAGACCGCATCATAGCACAGAAACTGCGCTAGTTAAAATTACAAATGATTTACTTTTAGCTTCTGACCAAGGCTGTATCTCAATACTAGTTCTACTCGATCTTAGTGCTGCGTTCGACACTATAGATAATAACATACTCTTGGATCGACTACAAAACTACACTGGTGTTCAGGGACAGGCATTAAGCTGGTTTAGATCGTACTTATCAGACCGTTACCATTTTGTCTGTTTAAATGGTGAAAAATCGAAGATAACGTCAGTAGACTATGGAGTGCCTCAAGGATCGGTGTTAGGCCCTCTGCTATTCTCAATATATATGCTGCCACTGGGTAATATTATAAGAAAACATGGAATTAATATGCACTGTTATGCTGATGACACTCAATTATATATTTCATCACGACCAGATGAAAACACTAACTTATCTAAATTGACAGAGTGTCTTAAAGATATAAAATGCTGGATGACGTGTAATTTCCTGCTATTAAATTCAGATAAAACGGAGGTATTACTTATTGGTCCAAAAAACTACCCACAAAACCTTGTACAATACAACTTTAATTTAGAAGGATGTCCTGTTACTTTATCCACTACAGTAAAAGACATGGGTGTTATACTAGACCACAGCTTGTCTTTCGAAGATCATATTTCATATGTTACAAGAACAGCCTTTTTCCATCTTAGAAATATTGCTAAGCTACGTAACATGCTATCTGTTTCTGATGCAGAAAAGTTAGTTCATGCATTCATGACCTCAAGACTAGATTACTGTAATGCTTTATTAGCTGGTTGTCCTGCATCCTCAATAAACAAGCTACAGTTAGTGCAAAATGCAGCTGCTAGAGTTCTTACTAGGTCAAGAAAATATGATCATATAACACCTATTTTATCATCTCTGCACTGGTTACCTATTAAGTTCCGTATCAATTACAAAGTATTACTACTGACCTATAAAGCCCTAAATGGTCTAGCTCCTGTGTATTTAATGGACCTTCTATCGCCCTACAATCCATCGCGTTCTTTAAGATCACTAAATTCGAGACTTCTGGTCATTCCCAGGATATCTAAGTCCACTAAAGGAGGGAGGGCGTTCTCACATTTAGCTCCTAAACTCTGGAATAGCCTTCCTGATACTGTTCGTTGCTCAGACTCGCTCTCCCAGTTTAAAACTAGATTAAAGATGCATCTCTTTAGCCAAGCATTCACATAATGCATACCTTTTATACTACTGCTGAATCAGATCAAATGCATTAATATTATGAACAGCAGCTATGCTAATTATTTCCCATCTGCTTTTCTGCTGTTAAATAGCGTAAATAATAGCTGTTAATAGGTAAATAGCGTTCTTCAGCTCCAGTTTGTATCCAGCCTCTCACGGAGACTTCAGAGTCCCCAACACCTGCGATGAGACGACTCGACGCCTGTGAAGAGATGACTCAACGCCGGCGATATATTATGCCCTAAATTGTACATGATTAACTAACTGTATTTTTCCATGTACATTTCTGAAATGCACTTTCTGTAAAGCTGCTTTGAAACAATATGTAATGTGAAAAGCACTATACAAATAAATTTGAATTGAATTGAATTATGTTTAAGTTCATTTTGTCTTGGTCAGATGTAGCGCCCCCTGTGGCCGGATTGGAGCGTCTTGCTGGTGTCTTTCCTCAGGATATCCTGTGTGTATCATGATTCGTTAGGTTTGATCAGCAGATACAGATCAATACAAATGCTAATATCATTACAGTGCTTTGATGTATCAGTTTTATTCATTTATTTATTTTATGAAAAGAATAACTGGCAAAATAGTACAAATACAATAATGTTGCAGCAGCGTTAGTGCTTGAACCTCTAAAATACACCTGGATTAAAATGTTTAACAAATCCTAATTCCACATAAATTATAAATGATTGATGTGACTACTATAAAACTAAATGACTGTGATCTTCATCAACACAAACAGAGCTTGAGAAAAGCACAGATACACACCTTCACACACACACTAATGTCTATATGAGGATTTATTGCACACAGTAATTCTGACCTGATTTTTCAGTGACAGAAGTTCAGCTGTGTTATTAATGTAATGAAAAGGAAAGAGACTCTATAACATCTCACTATTACTGATTTATCATGCAGCTCAAAGCATTATGGGTAGAATCTCTCTACAGTATATTCTCATTCATCAACACAGTTTCACTGATGATCCAAGAAAAACATAAAACCCAGGATAGAGCGGCTGAGTGAATGTGGTCTTCACTGTGTGAATGAGGCTCATTGTGTCTCTGTTGACACTGTAGAAGGACAGAGTTCCTGCACTGTGATCCACATACACTCCTATTCTACGACTGATGGGCTTTACAGGGAGTTTAGTCTCTTTGTTATTGTGTATGAATGAGTAACCGGAGGGAGTGCAGTCCAAACTCCAGGACTGATCATTAAATCCAAACCCACACTTATCACCCCATCCCTTCCTGCTGATGCTCTTATATGACACTGATATACACACACCACCACGCCACTCAATCTCCCAGTAAGAGCGTTGTTCACACACACTCTCACTACACAACACCTGCTCATGACAATCAAATCTGTCTGGATGATCAGGATACGACTGAAGCTCTGTGAAATTGCCAGTAATCACTCTGTTCTCCTCAGACAGACTGAGGTGTGTATTCACTGTGTTCAGATCCAGAGTGAACTGATGGGAATCTGATGGAGATAAAACACATCACAATCAGGAATTATGAATATGATCTTAGCTGAACTCTTCAAGTTCAATATATCAGCATATCTTAGTACAGTTTAATCATCATTTACATGATCAACTATAAAACTCTTCTGTCAGCTTCTTCAGGAAGAACATGAACACACTCAGAGTTTCTCTGCTTGTTTTCTGACTTACATTGAAGGAACTCGCTCCTGGTCTTGGGAACCATGACTGTGGAAATCAACAGACATGAAGAGTGTGATTATCATGTCAAGAGGAAACTATCCTGTATCCATTGCTAACACATGCAGAAATCCTCCAACACAGAAGATCTTTAGAAATGTCTCTGCTGTTTACAGAGCCCAAATCCTGACACAACCACTATTGAGGGTTTGATTATATTGACATGTCACCATATTTGATTTGGCTTCTGTAGAACTGATAAATGGGTAAATGTGTTCGATAGTAAGGGGTACAACTCTAGTTAGGGGAGCTCCTGATCGGCACGAATAAAAGTGACGAGCCCTGAGAACCCCGGCACCGAGCAGAGAGATTATGCTGCACCTGATGGACTGAGCTGACTGATTTGACAAATGGTATCTTCCCGGCTGACGTGAGCTCATCTACTACGTGTGATTCTACAAGCTGAGATTGTGCTGTGTTTTAAGCCATAATAAAGAACTGTGTGATAACTGTCATTCTGGTGTACTATTCTCTGAGCCCTCCAGTCCGTGTGGTTGTTATAATATCTCTTCATAACACATTTTTTTTTGTAATGAACTTTTCTCAGGACTTTATTAAGGACTTTATTAAGAGCGGCAGACTAGAAGCGTAGGCGAGCCATAATCACATTTTTGTGTGTGTGTGCCGAGAAAACATCCATGATTCAGTTATTAATACTATTCTTACATATATTTTTTTGTTTAAGTTTCCTGAGTATTTTGTTTGTGAGTTTAAGTTTAATAAAATTGTACCATTTCTCATCTTTGTCTCAACAGTTTGTTACTCAACCCTTCAAAGCATTAAATTGTGAGAAATAGCATGGCAATTGTAGAAGGGAATTTCGATTGAATGGAATTGAGTTTTATTCTTGGACCTCTTTATATGGAAGCCACATGTTAGTTCTCCTTATTAAACTCCTGCATCATTGATGTTTGGTTAAAATACGGATATTAAATACAAAAACATATTTCTTTGATTTTTTAAAACGTATCTCTTAAATCAGATGTTCATTTGACCCTTGGTATCGATAGAATCAGCAGTATTTAAATGGGTGATTTTATAGTAGTACAGTAGGCCCATGTTAGTGGTGTTAGAAGTGACCTAGAGTTTGATGAGTCGATCTCTTCACACCTTCAGTTTGCCAGGTTTAACCGGTTTTACCCGTTTTATTCCCATTCTGCAGATTTTACCCCTTTACAATTGCCATGTCATTTCTTGCAATTTAAAGATTAATTTAAAAAAAAAAACCTTTACAATTTTCTCAGATATCATGCTGGTTATGCATCTCAGATAATTTACCAGCAATAAACAAAGCTTTAAATTACATGTATTTTGTATGATCTACAGTTCCATCAATGTTTAATGTAGAATATAAACTACATTGTCCAGAGTTGTACATTTTGTAAAATAACTAAATTATAGGATCAGATCAGGAGTCGAGAACTGCACTGACGAACAAATTCAAGGCAACAATGGCTGTAAAGAATTCTATTTTTCAAAATATATTTTTTGTATAAACTACATAGAGCCATAAATGTTTAATATGAAATGTTTAATATGAAATGTTACAATATATAATATAAGTTTGGCATGCATGTGACGACCTCTGCTGTTGGTTTTGGGAATTGCAGTTTGGTACCTCAGCCCACTAATTACCTCAATTGGCAGTCAACTGGAAACACTTGTGACCGTGCCTTAGACGCTTCTTAAGAGATCACCAACTGAGCCAAGTGAGAGGGAACTTAGGTTTTGGACTTTGCTTTTGCTTACATTTTATTTTGTAACCTTTTGCATGCGTTGTATTTTGTAACCTTTTGCATTTACATTTCAACTTCAACATTGCATTACACTTTCAACCATGCATCTTCCTTTACACACTGATCTTGCTGATGAATACAGAAACACTTTTATTTTCTTTAATTGTTTTCATTCTATTATTTAGTCTTGTCTTATTTTTGTAGTTAAATAAACATTACTTTTGAGCCTATAGTTTGGTTTACGTCTGTCCCTTGTTTTTGTTGCTTTCCTTGAGCCAAGAGTCGTAACATGCATGTTTTGAATGTTGATAAATGCAGATAAGCAGGTTCGAATTTAAACTAATACAGTAAAATGGTTCCCTTTCATGGGAACACAAAATGCGTTGAGACGCTGTGGGAACGCCCCTGCATGATTGCGTCGTGAAGCACGTGTATAATCAGTCCAATGGTGTGATGAGACGTCATAGGCGGGTGACATCATAGACCAGGAAACTATAAAGCACACCTGAAAACAGGCCGCGTTAGCTTCTGTGGCTTCAGCAAGCGCTCTCTGTATACTGTCTCTGTCTATTTGGTGTCTGTCATTGAAAGCACAATATTCATACAAAGATATATATATATATAAATGGCGAGCAAGCAAGAGTTTAAGCGGTGTGTTGTTCCCTGCCATTGTTTCATCACAGGTGGGGACTCACATTAGCTTTGTGTTGCTTGTTTGAGAGTGGAGCAAGCCCAGTCAGTTACATTTACATTTATTCATTTAGCTGACGCTTTTATCCAAAGCGACTTACAATTGCTATATATGTCAGAGGTCGCACTCCTCTGGAGCAACTAGGGGTTAAGTGTCTTGCTCAGGGACACATTGGTGTCTCACAGTGGATTTGAACCCGGGTCTCTCACACCAAAGGCATGTGTCTTATCCATTGCACCATCACCAGAGAAGCTGTCTGTGAACGAGAAGCTGTCTGTGAGGATGCTCCACTCCCGGCGGGTGTTCTTTGAGGAGGACAGTTCAGTGCGCGCTCCCCAGGGTGTGCGAGGCCGAGTGGCGAGGCATAGCGGCGACGCACATCTTGGGGTTCGCAAATGGAGCTGACAGCGAGGTTTGAGACGGGCCCTGCCCCATCTCAGCCTTCACCTGCCAGATCCAGTGCCTTATCTCAGGGAGAAGCACGCGCTGCGGTTTCTTCTCCCCGGAATGAGGCACCAGTGCTGCGTTTATACAGTTCTGAGGAATTGGATGTCATCTGCATGCAGGGGATTATAAGAATTCGCCATATCATACCCCTGTTGATGAGGAGCTTATGGAGGTTGTGACTCGTGCTGTGGCTAAATTTAAAATAGATTGGCCAGCCGAGAGACATGATTATAAAAAGAAATGTTTGCTAGATTAAATATACCTACCATCTAGATCACAGTCTCCTCCTCGTTTTTTCCCGACCTCCACACTGAGGTGTCAAGGTCATGGAAGAAACCAGTCTCATGTAGTGTTTTTTACCCATAAACTTCGAACTATAGCAATGTTATTGGCATTAAAGTTTATGGTTATGAGACGATGCCTCGGGCTGAAGAGACATTTGTGAGCCATCTCTCTCCCGAGTCAGCATCGTCATTAAAAGGTCCCTACCATGATCCCTTCATGGGAGAGACGGGTGCCCGTTTTTCCTTGGCGCCATCTGGGGGGCGACTCTCTGAGGAGGATCGTAAAGCAATCAGTTCGGTTGTTCCCTGCACATCTCAATGATTCTCCAAGGAGGGTCGTAGAACAGTCAGTTTGGTTGTTCCCTGCCGGTTCACCGCTTCAGGGCACCGAAGTGACTGTTCGACCAAATCCAGAGGCCAGTCTCGAGAGACTGGTTCCTTTAGTAGATTTTCTGGCAGCATGGAAGCTACTGCCAAATATATCTCATTGAGTCCTGCTTACAATAGAAAATGATTACAGAATTCAGTTTGGTTCTCATCTACCAAGATTTCTAGGGGTCCTTCGAACAGTGGTGGACCCCGAGCAGGCTCTGGTTATGGAGCAGGAAGTACTGACTCTTCTCCGAAAGTGGGCTATAGAAAGGGTTCCTCCTCCCAGCAGGAAGTCAGGGTTTTACAACCGGTACTTCATTGCTCCAAAAAAGGATGGGGGGTTGCGTCCTATTCTAGATCTGCGCCAACTAAACCGCAGGGTTCAGAAACTCAAGTTCAAGATGCTTACACTCAAACAGATTGTGTCACAGATTCAGTCCGAGGACTGGTTTATCACGATAGACTTGAAGGACGCTTACTTCCATGTATCCATCCATCCACATCACAGGAAGTAAGTAAGTAAGTAAGTAAGTACATTTTATGTATATAGCACATTTACACATAGCTGGGCTATCCAAAGTGCTGCACAGAGTAAAAAACACATCGAAAAACAGAAAAACAACCAAACAGAACAGACAGAAATAGCATCAGAAGAAAATTTAAATGCCAGGGAATAAAAATAAGTTTTCAATTTAGATTTAAAAATAGCAATTGAAGGTGCAAGGCGGATATCCAGAGGCAATTGGTTCCATAAACATGGGGCGGCAACACCAAAGGCTCTATCTCCCTTAGATTTTACACGGGAGCGTGGGATAAATAAAAGAGCCCTGTCTAAGGATCTTAAAGATCTAGTGGATGACAGAGGAGTAAGAAGATCTCTAATATATAATGGTGCTTGTTCATTAAGAGCTTTAGAAACAAACAACAAATCCATTCTAAAATGGATCGGGAGCCAATGAAGCGAAGCCAAAATGGGGGTGACATGATTGTATTTCTTTGTCCCGGTCAGCAGCCTTGCAGCTGCATTTTGCACCATCTGGAGTCGAGCAAGCGATGATTGAGGAAGACCCAAATACAATAAATTACAGTAGTCCAAGTTCCTGAGGTTTGCTTTCGGGGGCGAAGCGTACCAATATCGGGTTCTTCCATTCGGCTAAGGTTTATCACCCTGCTCTTTTACGAAATGCGTGGATGCAGCACTGGCTCCCCTGAGACTCCAGGGCATCCGCGTGTTGAATTACATCGACAATTGGTTGATTTTAGCTCAGTGCGAGCAGATGGCGGTTCTGCATCGAGATGTCGTTCTGTCCCACATAAAGATGCTGGGGTTGAGGCTCAACGCCAAGAAGAGTTTGCTCCTCCCATTCCCAGAGGACCTCTTCTCTAGGTGTGGTATGGGATTCGACAACGATGCGGGCCAATTGTCACCTGCACCTATTCGATTCTCTCAACCATAAATGGGGTTAAACTAGGCCAGTCACTCACTGTGAAGTTTCAGAGACTGTTGGGTCTCATGGCAGCTGGGTCGAACGTAATAACTTTTGGCCTCCTGTACACGAGACCCCTGCAGTGATGGCTCAGGACCAAGGGGTTTTCTCCGAGGGGAAATACGTTTCACATGCGGCGATGCCTACGTGCGTTAGTCATGTGGAACAAACCTTGGTTCCTCGCCCCAGTCCCAGTGCTGGGGGCTTCTTGTCATAGTGTAACGCTAACGACGGATGCTTCCCTCACAGGTTGGGGGGCGATCATGAGTGGTCGCTTGGCGAAAGGTCTATGGGAGGACCACCTTCTTTCTTGGCACATAAATTGGCTAGAAATGATGGCGGTATTTCAAGCTCTCAAGCACTTCCTGCCAGACCTGAGAGGTCACCATGTGCTTGTCCACACGGACAACACATCGGTGGTCTCTTATATCAACCATCAGGGGGGTCTGAGGTCAAGTCACCTATGCAAACTGGCTCATCAGACCCAGTGGAAATTACTGTCTCTCAGGGCAGTATATCAGCATCTACATCAGGGAGCGTATATCCTGTCAAGGCAGGGGCTGAGGCCCAGGGAATGTAGACTTCACGCCGAGGTGGTGAAGCTCCTTTGGGAGAATTTCGGTTAAGACGACCTTTTCGCATCATCAGATACAACACATTGTCCTATGTGGTTCTCTCTCAAGCATCCAGCTTCTCTCGGGCTGGATGCGATGGTTCAGGTGTGGCCGAGGCTACACCATGTATGCTTTTCCTCCGATATCGATGCTTCCGGGAGTTCTGGAGAGGGTTCGGCGGGAAGAACGCCTGTCTGTTACTAGTAGCCCCGTACTGGCCGGCCCGGGTTTGGTTCTCGGACCTGGTGTCCCTTCTAGACGGCTCTCCGATGATGATTAAGATCGGGAGGGACCTATTGTACCAAGCAGGGGGCACGATTTATCACCCTTGTCCTTCCAGTTGTGGAAACTGGAACAGGAACAGGCATTTGCTATTATGGCATCGTGGGAAAAGTGGTCCCACAGCATCTCGATGCAGCTCGAGTTCCCTTGACAGAGAACATCTCAGGTTACGTATGTAACCCTGGTTCCCTGAAGAGGAAACGAGACGCTACGTCGCCCTGCCATACTCCCTGCATGCCTGTGATCGACTTGCTTCTGCCTATCAGAAGCTAGCGTGGTCTGTTTTCAGGTGTGCTTTATAGTTTTCTGGTCTATGATGTCACCCGCCTATGACGTATCATCACACCATTGGACTGATTAAACACGTGCTTCACGAAGCAATCACGCAGGGGCGTTCCCACAGCATCTCACAACAGCTCGAGTTCCCTCTTCAGGGAACCAGGGTTAGATACGTAACCTGAGACGTTTTTATTAAAACATAAAATTCCTTGCGTACATTTACAACTTATTGAGCGCATCTCTCTCCGTTTCAAGTTCAATGACTCAGTTGCTGTTATGACAAACTGGCGTGTGAAATGGAAATATGCACATGAGCTTTAATTCATAACATTTACAGAGTAAATAAAATGTATGTAAAATGTAAGTTATGTGATGCAGAAATGCATGTCTTAAAGGCTCTGTATACTTCAAGCCAAGTTTTTTTCATTCTTCACTTAGGGGTAAAAACCTTAATATCTTTGTAGGTAAGTGTAAGTTAAACAACACAAGAACTTGCAATCTTGTCTTGTTGTTGTTTTTTTGGCTTGAGGCTATATCACACAACTGTGACTTTGTCTTTATCATTATTACTTATTTTTTGTTGCATTTCTCATTGTGTCTGTAAAACACTGTAAATGCCTGTAACACTATACTCATATGGAACGAGTCTGCGCAGTAGTAAGCCGGAAGTAAAGTGTAATTTGATTGTTTAGATTCCATCGCATTTCATTAGACTTCATGGGGAGGTGGGGTTTATGAACTATACTGGGACCAGCCACCGGAGGGCGATTGAGACTCAGGGTTTATAAGCTATACTGGGACCAGGCACTGGGGGGCGATAGAGACTCAGGGTTTATGAGCTATACTGGGACCAGCCACCGGAGGGCGATCGAGACTCAGGGTTTATGAGCTATACTGGGACCTGGCACTGGGGGGCGATCGAGACTCAGGGTTTATGAACTATACAGGGACCAGCCACTGGGGGGCGATCGAGACTCTGGGTTTATGAGCTATACTGGGACCAGCCACTGGAGGGCGATCGAGACTCAGGGTTTATGAGCTATACTGGGATATAGTTTTTGTTTTGTTTTATAATTAATAAAAGCCTATTCTCCTGTCTTTTTAAGTCCTCGCTCCTTTCATCACCCCAACCCTGACATAAGTATAGTAGCCTACATTTGATGTTACATACATAATATACTCTGCATCTATTTATAACAACATGAAAGAAGGAAATATGTTCATATACGGTCAAATGGAAAACCATTACAAAATGTTACACATTTATTAATATACACACCTGTTAGGAAATATGTCAATTCAAACATTGACTGTGTGAATGAAGTAAATATAGATTAATGCAAAACAATGTGCATATTATGACACTTACCTGAAGATGGTATAGAGTCACTGGCCTCACTCACTCCCAATTTACTTTAGCGGGTCAAGTACTGTTTTCCAGACTTCAATCCAGTCAGAGTAAAGTCTTCATCAGCTGTGTTTATGATCATCCACTCTTGCTGAGCGCCTGAATCTGCTTTCTCCTGCTGGTAATCAACTCCGTACTGCACAGTTTCTCCAGTTGGGGACTTCTGCAGGTTCAAGGACAGAGAGGTATGCGTCTCTGTTAATGATCAACTCAGACAAGCTCCTAGAGCATATTAAATATAAGTTATGATGAAATCAGAACAAAATATGGTGGTAATACTGTTGTTGACCCATGTTGTGTGTTAAATTAAAGGTGGTTCTTGTTTAATATGTTGCATAAACTGTCCCGCTTTAAACATGCGATTGTGTCGTATTTCTATAAGAGGTCCTATGTTCATTTTCATAATTATGAGGAAGCTTTTTTATGTTGATCTTCATTTCGTTCCATTCCTTTTGATGACATGAGTGGTTAATTCGGTGCTGCACAAACTGAAATGCGTGTCAGTAATCGGTGGTGCATTTTGGGTAATGTAGTTCATGACTTAAAGTATGTTATCTGGGTTAAGGAGAAGAAAATGAAACTCTGAATTGTTACTTTGGTATTGTAAGTCACCTGCATATAAGAAAGATGGGACAATGGTCTAACTAAAAGATGGTCGCTGACTCTGGTGCTTGTTACATCTCTGCCTACATAATCTAACTACAAGCAACAGCACAAACACATACAACAGAGCGAAGAAACTAGTAAATTAATTATGCATGCTCTTATTTATGCTTTTATTTCTTCCCACATTGATAATTTTAATGCTGTTCTCTTCTTTGAACCATCGCACTGTATCGCGTTTACAATTAGTGCAGAATGCTGCAGCCAGAATACTGACAAGAACAAAGTTATTTCATCATATTACACCTATTTTAGCTTTTTTTTTTCATTGGTTACCTGTTTATTTAAGGATTGATTTTAATATTTTACAGTTGACGTATAAAGCTTTAAATGGTTTGGCACCTATAAATTTAACTGAGCTCCTGAAACCTTATGAATAAGGGAGATGTCTTAGATCTTCTTTTAATAAGCTGCTAGCTGTTCCAAGAACTAGATTTGTAACTAAATGGGATAGAGCGTTTGGAATAGTTTGCCAGTTATTAGATCTTCTGAATGTGTGTTTGTTTTTAAATGTCATCTGAAAACGTACTTGTATAGACATGCTTTTAATATTTTGTGAAGTCTTCTGTGTATTTTGCGTCTTGATATTTTTTGTTTCTCTATGTACTGTGTATAGCTCTTCATTAATGTATTTAAATGATTGTGTTTTCATATTGTGTAAAGCACTTTGTGCATTGTTGCGTTAAAATTGCTATATAAATAATTTTTTACTTACTAGGTACAGAAATTGAATAAAGTAATCAAATGTAAAATAACATTGCACATTTGACTGTATAAGTTAAAGATTCATCCTTATTAAAGTTGCAAAAGCTATTCAATCCAGAGCAGTGAGTGTTTTCCTTGTCTTTTGTTTGATTACCATTAAAAACACAGACAGCAGGAATATTAGGCTGCTGTCCCTTTAAGACATAATGCACAAATTCAGTACATTGATAATGTACACACATGCGTTGGCTTTCTCGACTGTATAAGTTCACTTAAGGCATAACAGATTATGTCTGCTGGGATACTCATCAAGACAGACATGTTGATATGATGTTTGTGAGAGTTTGTCTGTTGAAGCAATACTTGAAAGAGAACTCAATATTTGCGCACTGTCTGAGACATGCGCGCTTAAGATGAGTGCACACACACAAATCCTTCTCACAGCGTGTGCGAGTTCTCGTTCGCATCTTGCTATTGAATGTTTAAATCGGCAAGTCTTAAACGAGTTTATTTTAAACAGAGCCGGTCCGAGCCTTTTGGGGGCCCTAAGCAGAATTTGATTTGGGGGCCCCCTCCCACCACGCGGAGTCACCTGTGCTTGACGATTATTGACACAAATGTCACGCAATAATGATACATTATAAATGAATACAGTGAGGTTATGTATTAATACAAAATAAATACTTAATAAAAAATAGATGCCTACTTAAATTAAAAAGTTTTAACTTTTACTTTACTCTTTTACTAACTCTTTGAAACTTCTTAAAACAAACAGTCTCAAAACATAAAATAAATTATTTGCTAAAATAATGACAAAACTGAGAAATCAGAAACATAATAAGAGCAAGGGTTCAACAATGACAATTATTGTTGAAAACTGTAAAAATATTATTATTTATCAACTGTCTCAATACAGTGTAACTGTCCTCAAAATCTTTTTTATTATTATTATTGTAACAGACTTTGTTGGATTGTACATCAGAATCAGAATCAATTTTATTGCCAAGTAGTGTTACACATACAAGGAATTTGCTTTGGTAATAAGGTGTTACCGAGGCTGCTATAATCAGCGCCAACTTGAGAAAAATACAGCATGACATGAGGAGAGGTGAGGAGAAAAAAAAGGCAACCCCCAGACTATGCTCCTGTAAGGAGAACAGTCTGGGAACAGGAAAAAACACCTCAGCAACATTAGCACATAAACAGTACACTCTACAAACAAGACATTGCAACACGGTTGGGAGTGGGGGATGGAGGTAGTCCAGCACAGGCAGGCAGCATCCGGTCCTGCAGCCATTATGGCGCTGGTCACGGACCCGCCTGTCAGACTGGGGGTACGAAGCGGCGAAGGCGTGGGATGGGGTGTGGGGCAGGTGCATATCCATGTATGTGTAAGTTCATGTGTGTGTAGGCTTGGAGAGAGTCGCTAAGCCAGCACCATAATCTAGGAGCCTCAGTCCGCAGTATTGTCATAGCGATACACAGCAAGTTCCCATGGAGACAACCTTGATCATGTCCCAGGCAGAGTCAACAATCACCAGGTGTCTGGGGAGTCGGGGAAGGAACGCAAGAGCGGCTCACTGCGGTGCTCTTCCGGGAGAGTTGTTGTTCCAACAGCGGCCTTGTCCAAGGCCAGTGCTGGTAGTGGGGTGCCGAAACAGATAAGATTGGGATTGTTTGGTCTTGGGGCGAGTAGCCGCATTCAATTTACACAGGCTATTCTCCTGGTCCATTTTGGTCTCTGAAACGATCCATTTGCCTTTGCAAAGCTGTGAGCTTCTCCATGATGTTATCCATATTGTGGTTCATAGACCCAGTCTGAGTGCAGACAGCTCTGCCCACCGCTTCAATCATCACGGGCAGCCTTGCGGGGCTTTTGACAGGTGTCACCGTCTCTTAGTTTCTCGATAAACCAGGGCAATGCCTAATCCAATCAGCAGAAGACCTGTTATCATAGTGCCGAATAGGTAGATATCTTCAATGTCCTTCACGGAAAGAGCCGCCAGACACACGACCCGCCACCTCTCCTACGCGTCCATCGTGTAGCCAGCTGCGAACGTTCCGGCAGGGCAGTCAGGTTCCCCCGAACCCAAGCTTCTCGTCGAGAAGATGTGTCAATTGCGCTGAGAGACCAGTTGATCAAATCCATAATTTCTTGGTTTTGGAGAGCAGTGTAGCGAGAGTCTCTCAAAGTACAAGACATTAGACGTGACGAGAGAAGCAAAGCAGGAGAGGTAAGGGGAGGGAGAGGGAGAGAAAATGCGACCGCCTTCGTTGAGAGCCAAGAGGGAAAAAGAACATGACATGACAGAATCCAACAAAGTCTGTTACTATAATACCGGTAATGATGTACTGGCGCTCGTTGTATGTGTGTATGCGATCTATTTTTCCCCTCGGGGCTTGCCGTAGATAGGAATGGGTCGTGCGCACTTGGTACTGGAGTGTCGCGGGTTTTTGGAGTTAGTGATCTGATGTGTGGTATAATAAAGTGGAGAAGAGTTCAAACTGCTATGTTTATTATTAATTCAAACTGCTACCCTTACACCTAAAAGGTTAAGTTCCCCATGCGGCTATTTTCTCCAACTTAAACCGATACTGTGACTATGCGCAGTTGCGCACGAATTGTCTATGCACTCGCGAGGTGTCTAGATTATGCGCATGACTTAAACGCTGGCAGACACAGCAGCAGTTGTTGGCAGGTATATTGATCATGAAATCAGAATTTCTTGTCTTGAATTATTCATTCATTCATTCATTCATATTCATTAATTCATTTATGTCACTTGTTTAAGTCATCTAAAAAAACATTTTTTTTTTAAACCTGATTGGGGGGCCCCCTGGTGGCCAAGTTAGCTTATGCCTCGGGCCAGCCCTGATTTTAAACACAGACAGCACACACACACACTCATGTGCAGTTCAGAGGGCTGTTTCATAAAAGACTAAGAAAGGCGGGATTAGGTATTTTTGGTGCAAAACAACTGAACGCCTGTGACAGTGAAATTGTAGTTGTAGAGAATAGCCACACATGTGTATCAGTAAATTTGAAGTAACAGAGAGAAATGTTCTAAGAGTTGCAAACTTGTAGACTTTTTTTCTCTTCCACAAACACAACACAACAGTTACACCTTCTCAAATTCTTCATTGCAGGAGCACAAATCCTATTCTACAAATCACAAATTAAGAAAACGTACGCTCACATTTTTGCTACAGTCGCTGCAGTGAATATTGTGGTGGCCGAGAGAGCTCAACGTGCTGCAACTGAAGAAAACGCATGCAAATAGAAAAAAACGCATGGAAACAGAAAAAAACACATGCAAATAGAAAAAAACATCTTCATCAGTTTCACAACACACGTGTGCTCCAAATACTCACAACAAAACCAAATACAGAAACGCGATGCAAATAACACAGTCCACAACGGAAATGTTTCCGGGAAACCAAATAAGTGACAAACCCGGCTGGGACATGTTTACAGCTCAAAGTTCTACTTTATTTTTTTTTTACCACAAAACATGCAGAATTACATTTTTATGACATACAACTTGTATACAATATACAAAATGTATTAACAATAAAACTGCTGCTGATGTTTTCTAAATTTTTGTGGGTGTTTTTTTCTATTTGCATGCCTTTTCTTCAGTTGCAGCACGTTGAGCTCTCTCGGCCACCGTAGAATATGGTCCAAAACGCATTCACACAACTGCATCAAAAAATGTGAAGTCACAGAAAAATTTTGCTCATCTGCAAATCAGTATGTGAATTGATTTGACTCTGGCAGCGGCCATCATGACGTGAAGAGACTCAGACGTGGCAGGCATGACGTGAAGTGACTCAGACGTGGCAGGCATGACGTGAAGAGACTCAGACTGGCATGACGTGAAGTGACTCAGACGTGGCAGGCATGACGTGAAGAGACTCAGACTGGCATGACGTGAAGTGACTCAGACGTGGCAGGCATGACGTGAAGTGACTCAGACGTGGCAGGCATGACGTGAAGTAACTCAGACGTGGCAGGCATGACGTGAAGTGACTCAGACGTGGCAGGCATGACGTGAAGAGACTCAGACTGGCATGACGTGAAGTGACTCAGACGAAGCAGGCATGACGTGAAGTGACTCAGACGTGGCAGGCATGACGTGAAGAGACTCAGACTGGCATGACGTGAAGTGACTCAGACGTGGCAGGCATGACGTGAAGAGACTCAGACGTGGCAGGCATGACGTGAAGTGACTCAGACGTGGCAGGCATGACGTGAAGAGACTCAGACTGGCATGACGTGAAGTGACTCAGATGTGGCAGGCATGACGTGAAGAGACTCAGACGTGGCAGGCATGACGTGAAGTGACTCAGACGTGGCAGGCATGACGTGAAGAGACTCAGACTGGCATGACGTGAAGTGACTCAGACGTGGCAGGCATGACGTGAAGTGACTCAGACGTGGCAGGCATGACGTGAAGTGACTCAGACGTGGCAGGCATGACGTGAAGTGACTCAGACGTGGCAGGCATGACGTGAAGTGACTTAGACGTGGCAGGCATGACGTGAAGAGACTCAGACTGGCATGACGTGAAGAGACTCAGGCGTGGCAGGCATGACGTGAAGAGACTCAGACGTGGCAGGCATGACGTGAAGAGACTCAGACGTTGCAGGCATGACGTGAAGTGACTCAGACGTGGCAGGCATGACGTGAAGAGACTCAGACTGGCATGACGTGAAGTGACTCAGACATGGCAGGCATGACGTGAAGTGACTCACACGTGGCAGGCATGACGTGAAGAGACTCAGACGTGGCAGGCATGACGTGAAGTGACTCAGACGTGGCAGGCATGACGTGAAGAGACTCAGACTGGCATGACGTGAAGTGACTCAGACGTGGCAGGCATGACGTGAAGAGACTCAGACTGGCATGACGTGAAGTGACTCAGACGTGGCAGGCATGATGTGAAGAGACTCAGACTGGCATGACGTGAAGTGACTCAGACGTGGCAGGCATGACGTGAAGAGACTCAGACTGGCATGACGTGAAGTGACTCAGACGTGGCAGGCATGACGTGAAGTGACTCAGACGTGGCAGGCATGACGTGAAGAGACTCAGACTGGCATGACGTGAAGTGACTCAGACGTGGCAGGCATGACGTGAAGAGACTCAGACGTGGCAGGCATGACGTGAAAAGACTCAGACGTGGCAGGCATGACGTGAAGTGACTCACACGTGGCAGGCATGATGTGAAGAGACTCAGACATGGCAGGCATGACGTGAAGTGACTCAGACTGGCATGACGTGAAGTGACTCAGACGTGGCAGGCATGACGTGAAGTGACTCAGACGTGGCAGGCATGACGTGAAGAGACTCAGACTGGCATGACGTGAAGTGACTCAGACGTGGCAGGCATGACGTGAAGAGACTCAGACTGGCATGACGTGAAGTGACTCAGACGTGGCTGGCATGACGTGAAGAGACTCAGACTGGCATGACGTGAAGTGACTCAGACGTGGCAGGCATGACGTGAAGAGACTCAGACTGGCATGACGTGAAGTGACTCAGACGAGGCAGGCATGACGTGAAGAGACTCAGACGTGGCAGGCATGACGTGAAGAGACTCAGACGTGGCAGGCATGACGTGAAGAGACTCAGACTGGCATGACGTGAAGTGACTCAGACGTGGCAGGCATGACGTGAAGAGACTCAGACTGGCATGACGTGAAGTGACTCAGACGTGGCAGGCATGACGTGAAGTGACTCACACGTGGCAGGCATGACGTGAAGAGACTCAGACGTGGCAGGCATGACGTGAAGTGACTCAGACGTGGCAGGCATGACGTGAAGAGACTCAGACTGGCATGACGTGAAGTGACTCAGACGTGGCAGGCATGACGTGAAGAGACTCAGACTGGCATGACGTGAAGTGACTCAGACGTGGCTGGCATGACGTGAAGAGACTCAGACTGGCATGACGTGAAGTGACTCAGACGTGGCAGGCATGACGTGAAGAGACTCAGACTGGCATGACGTGAAGTGACTCAGACGAGGCAGGCATGACGTGAAGAGACTCAGACGTGGCAGGCATGACGTGAAGAGACTCAGACGTGGCAGGCATGACGTGAAGAGACTCAGACTGGCATGACGTGAAGTGACTCAGACGTGGCAGGCATGACGTGAAGAGACTCAGACTGGCATGACGTGAAGTGACTCAGACGTGGCAGGCATGACGTGAAGTGACTCACACGTGGCAGGCATGACGTGAAGAGACTCAGACGTGGCAGGCATGACGTGAAGTGACTCAGACGTGGCAGGCATGACGTGAAGAGACTCAGACGTGGCAGGCATGACGTGAAGAGACTCAGACTGGCATGACGTGAAGTGACTCAGACGTGGCAGGCATGACGTGAAGAGACTCAGACGTGGCAGGCATGACGTGAAAAGACTCAGACGTGGCAGGCATGACGTGAAGTGACTCACACGTGGCAGGCATGATGTGAAGAGACTCAGACGTGGCAGGCATGACGTGAAGTGACTCAGACGTGGCAGGCATGACGTGAAGAGATTCAGACGTGGCAAGCATGACGTGAAGAGACTCAGACTGGCATGACGTGAAGTGACTCAGACGTGGCAGGCATGACGTGAAGAGACTCATACTGGCATGACGTGAAGTGACTCTGACGTGGCAGGCATGACGTGAAGTGACTCAGACGTGGCAGGCATGACGTGAAGTGACTCAGACGTGGCAGGCATGACGTGAAGAGACTCAGACTGGCATGACGTGAAGAGACTCAGACGTGGCAGGCATGACGTGAAGAGACTCAGACTGGCATGACGTGAAGTGACTCAGACGTGGCAGGCATGACGTGAAGTGACTCAGACGTGGCAGGCATGACGTGAAGAGACTCAGACTGGCATGACGTGAAGTGACACAGACGTTGCAGGCATGACGTGAAGTGACTCAGACGTGGCAGGCATGACGTGAAGAGACTCAGACTGGCATGACGTGAAGTGACTCAGACGTGGCAGGCATGACGTGAAGTGACTCAGACGTGGCAGGCATGACGTGAAGAGACTCAGACTGGCATGACGTGAAGTGACTCAGACGTGGCAGGCATGACGTGAAGAGACTCAGACGTGGCAGGCATGACGTGAAGTGACTCAGACGTGGCAGGCATGACGTGAAGAGACTCAGACGTGGCAGGCATGACGTGAAGTGACTCAGACGTGGCAGGCATGACGTGAAGAGACTCAGAAGTGGCAGGCATGATGTGAAGTGACTCAGACGTGGCAGGCATGACGTGAAGTAACTCAGACGTGGAAGGCATGACGTGAAGAGACTCAGACTGGCATGACGTGAAGAGACTCGGGCGTGGCAGGCATGACGTGAAGAGACTCAGACGTGGCAGGCATGACGTGAAGAGACTCAGACTGGCATGCTGTGAAGTGACTCAGACGTGGCAGGCATGACGTGAAGTGACTCAGAGGTGGCAGGCATGACGTGAAGTGACTCAGACGTGGCAGGCATGATGTGAAGAGACTCAGACTGGCATGCTGTGAAGTGACTCAGACGTGGCAGGCATGACGTGAAGTGACTCAGACGTGGCAGGCATGACGTGAAGAGACTCAGACGTTGCAGGCATGACGTGAAGTGACTCAGACGTGGCAGGCATGACGTGAAGAGACTCAGACTGGCATGATGTGAAGTGACTCAGACGTGGCAGGCATGACGTGAAGAGACTCAGACTGGCATGACATGAAGTGACTCAGACGTGGCAGGCATGGCGTGAAGAGACTCAGACTGGCATGATGTGAAGTGACTCAGACGTGGCAGGCATGACGTGAAGTGACTCAGACGTGGCAGGCATGACGTGAAAAGACTCAGACTGGCATGACGTGAAGTGACTCAGACGTGGCAGGCATGACGTGAAGTGACTCAGACGTGGCAGGCATGACGTGAAGAGACTCATGCGTGGCAGGCATGACATGAAGTGACTCAGGCTTGGTGGGTACTGTGGAATTCCGGGGTTCCTCATCTGCAATACCCGCAGTAAATGAGGAACCACTCAGCAACAAGGCATAGTCAATGTATTGGGCCAGGGAAAAATGAATTCTCCCTACTGGCAATCGAGACCACACCGGTTCATTCAACCCAAAATTAATAATGTCCTTTAGAGCCACGTCATTAAAATCTACATGTCCACATAAGTCCTGAACATAGGTCTCGATGGCCTGGTCACTTTGACGGTGGTTCAAGACACAAAGAACTGCTGGGTTCATTGTGAAGGTCTTGTATTATGTAACGTAGGAATCCACTGGAGGCAACTTTGCAGAACCCAAGTGCAGTTTATTCAAAAGATCCAAAACATAAATCAAAATACAAAACAAAGACTTGGCATGGCTTGGCAAAACATGAAACATAAGACTCACTGACAGCGGTTACACAAACAAAATACAAGACAAAAGCCCTATTCGCACTGGATTAGTATTATCTGGGGACCTCGTGTGAGGTTTAGAAATTACCCCCCCACACCAGATCTGAATTTCGTGTGGCGCATTCGCACGGGATAAGCGAAGCCTGTGATTTTACTCACAGTGAATTTACTGACTTCTCTCTCGGATATGATGTCAATAGGCTATTGCTTGGAAATGTCTTGTCGTTATTATAGGTCTAGCTGTATGATATATCATAAACAGAAGAATGTTCCTTACCGCATGCTGATATACATGTCATCCATCTCCATCTAATCATTCTTTTTGTTTTCGCTCTTCTGATGATTTTCAGCCTTATCTTTCTGCAAATTGTGTAGTTGTGGTGTAGATAGCGATATGACCCAGCACCCAAAATACTATCAGAACACTCCAACGCAGCCTCCAATCTTCGCGAAAGATTAGTAATAAGATGCGCATGAAACAAAAACCTTGAAAAAATTATAAACAACCCCGCCAAATCACAAAGATGACGATACGCACGGGACTAATATTATCACAGGACCTCGGTGTTCAGGAAATATGGCGGGTCATTTGCGGGGGAATTTTTACTTTACAATTTACAGACATGGCCAATTCGCGCGGGATTAAGATCACAGACAATCTCCACAATTATTACAAATGACTAGAGGTCACCAGGTAATACTAATCCAGTGCAGATAGGGCTATTGATACATGACAAACATGAAGGCTTAAATACACAGACTAATTACAAGACAAGTAACAGGGAACACATGGCAGGATCACATGACTTTGAACAGGGGATCACATGACAGACATGAAACTACCAAATCGTGACACTTATATGCATATCTGCATTTTTGGACAGTAAGACTAACTGTTTCAGCGGTTGAAGCGAGATGATTTTTACTTTATTTTAAGTAAAATTGAACAAAATACAAGACTTTATGGTGCTACATTATTTGCTTGACCTTTTTGCCAACTTTAATCTTAATATAACTGCCTGTTGTTTATAAGAGGTTACAATTTTGTTTTGTTGTTTCAGAGTTAGTTGTTTATGTCATATTCTATTATATCTTTGAATGCCAGGGATTTAAGAGAAAACCTTCAGGGTTCGTACACCTTTTCCAAGGTCAAATTCAAGCACTTTTCAAGCATTTTCAAGGTCCATTTTAAAGCACCTTACACCACCGTAAATTACATACCAATACATACTAGTCAAAATTATTATTTTGTGTTTTTATCACATTAAAAGAGATAATGCTATAAACAGGCAAAATTGTGTTTCGTAATAGCAGAAGGATCAGATATTTAAGCAAATCACAAGTTTTATCTTTCAAAATGTATCACTGTCTAAGTAGATAATGCCTATGAATAATACTTTTCATTATATTAATGTCCAAATATTGCTTCCCAGATAATATGATTTTCAGGCTGTAAAACTGAAGTAATTTTAAGGGCTGAAAATATGAAGACAGGATTTGAACAGATATTTTTACAGGCCTTGGTTTTGGGACACATTCTTGATATAGACAAGGTTTGAACAAAATCTGATATAGTGCAACAACAACAACAACCTGTAATTAAATTTTAACCCAAAAGACTCTGACAGTGCACAGGCACATGCCTGATAAAGAAGTATTTAACTGCCAAGACATATACATTTATCTACTGGAATAGAGCAGTGTAAATTGCATAAGGCCATCCTCAACCTTACAGTCGGCTACTTGTGACACTCCATCTGACACGATTTCTGCTCAGCAATCAACGATTGTTGTTATGCACTGGGCTAACTTTTGCGGGTAGTTAACGTTACAGTTACTGTGCTGTAACTTTGGCTATGTTCACTGCATATTCCACAAATGAACATGCCATAACGGACATGCAATACTAACATTACATTATCACACCAAGTACTCTCTGTCACTAATGGCCCTTTCAGACAGGATGAGGAATGCGCTGCGAAACCCATTTATTTCAATGGCTTGCGCCGCGCGAGGACATTTAGTTGCCGAGTCGACCAAAGCGAAGTGCAGCATTGGCGAGATCAAGCGCACGCCGCGGTAAAAAATAGTTCAACTTTTGGCGCTGCGCTCTGTGACGATTACCTGCGCGGCCAATAAAAACGGGCCATCCAAACAAGCACGGAAATCAAAATGAAAACTCCGCCTACTTTTGCTCTGGCCAGCGGAGCGCAAATCGCTCTGTATCTGAAGGGCTACATTTTATTTCTACATTTAATAAACAACTATTCAGTCAGATAGGTATTTGTTGTGAAAGAAATAGGCTACAGTTACAATTTCAAGCATTTTCATACATTTTATCCAAAATTTAAGCACTTTTCAAACCTTAAAAACACAACATCAAAATTCAAGCATTTTCAAGGATTTCAAGCACCCGTACGAACCCTGAACCTTAAGCGTAAGGCTTTGTTTTTGTTTACTAAGCGGTTTAATAATGACTTTGTATTTTTTCAAGAATCTCATTCTATTGCCTCTGATGTTCATTTTTGGAGATCACAATGGGGTAGTGATATTTGGTTGTCTCATGGAGCATTCAGCAGGGGTTTCTTGCCTGAAAAATAATTATACAGGTGAGGTTTTGCATTCGGACTGTGATAAAAATGGCCACTTCATATTTTTTATTTTAAAATGTTTTAGTGTAATTTTTATAGTATTTAATATTTTTGGATATAATTGTAAATCTGATACTGACCAGCTATTATGTTTGTTGGAGGAAAGGCTAACACATTGGTTATCCAAATTTCCTGATTCTTATTTAATAATAGGGGGGAATTACAATGTTGTTTTAAATGAATAGATAGATAGGTGGACACCAAGACGACCTTCACATTTAAATACTAAATTGAAATTGTTTATGGACATATTTGATCTGATTGACATATGGAGAGAGAAAAATGTAGATCATATTGTGTATACTTGGAGTAACAAGGCTGGCTCTAGTCTAGACGTTCTAGGATTGATTTTTGGCGTGTCTATCCATTTTGATGGCAACAATATTTTTGTTAATGTTACGGCAACACCATTAACTGACCATAAGGCCATATTAATCAAAATTAAGATTTCTCCAAATACAAATTGTAACAAGTATCATTTATACTGGAAAATTAATAGTTATTTGGTTAAATTAAGTGCAGTTAAACAGTAATTGAAAAAGCCAAAAAGGAAGGGCTGTTCAGTCATAATATTATAGGAAGTTTGGTAGCACATTAGTTAAATCACAACGTGTTCTGGAAGAGAAAGTGGTTAGTGAAATCTTAGGCATTAGGAATCTAAGATTCCCAGTGTGGCGCTGTTAGCAGGACAGAGATTGCTGCACAATGATCTTGATAATACTGAATGCGAGCACAGGCCTTTATTCGGTCAAGGCAAATCTGCTCAGAGCATGGAGAGCAGACGTCTGCTTGTTTTTATTATTATTCAAGGGCTAAACTAAATTCTGTTTCTAAACTGAATATCAATGGATCTATTACAGATTATTTCTACATAATTTCTAGCTTTTGCTATAATTATTAGGCTACTCTAATTTATACACTTCTAAATTCAGTGAGCATAATATGACATATATTTGTAAACACTTTAAGAATGTAAAAACAATGACTGAAGAGGACCAAAAGTTATGTGATTTCCGATAACTATAACAGAAATTAAGCTATTGAATTAATCTATTGACCGTTTAAAATGTAATAAATCACCCGGTAATGATGGAAGTACTACTAAGTTCTATAAGCAGTTTTCTGAGATTCTTCTTTTTGAAGTATACTCTGAAATATTAAAGTGCACACAACTTCCTAAGTTTACAACTTCCTTTGTTTGATTCCTAAGCCCAAGAAAGATTTGTTGCTTATTGATAATTGGAGACCCATAAGTCTGTTGAATAATAACTATAAAATATTTGCTCATGTCTTTGCCCAAAGGTTCAAATTAGTATTAGATTCCATTATTGACGAAAATCAATCTGGGTTTATGAGAAACAGACGTGTTTAATAATATCACTTATTTTTGATCTTATTGATTATTCTGACCTTATAAAAGATGATAGCTTTATACTTAAAAAAATAAAACAATTCAAAGCCTTTGATTCTGTTGAGCATACTTTTATGTTTTACTGTTCAGAACACTTTGGGTTTGGGGCTTATTTCTGTAATTTCATGAAAACTCTTTATGCAGGTGGAAATACTTCTGTGAAATTAAATAATGGCACTACACAAAGATGTTACCTAGAAAGAGGAGTTGCCCAGTTTCTGTTTACCTCTTTCTCATTGTTGCTCTGGCGTTTTGTCACTTCATTACATCATGAAAGATAAAGGAATCGAAGCTGAAGAGAGAGGTGTCCCGATGAGCAGTTGGCTGATGACGCAGCTCTTTTCTTGACACATGTGGATCAGATTCAGTCAGCTGTCAAGCTCATAGAAATGTTCTCCAGTGCCTCAGGGCTCTGCCTTAATTACAGAAATGTGAACTGTTTGCTTTAAAAAGTTTCCATGACAGAACAATTTGTAATATATTCCTGTAAAGGATGCTCCAACTTTATGTATGATTATTACTAAAAATGAGCGGGAGAGAATCTCACAAGATTTTGACCCTGAACAGAACAGATTTAATATTTGGTCACAGAGGGACTTGTAGAGGGACTACCTCGATACATTCAGATGATAAAATAAATAAGATAACTGATCAAATAATGCTGAACTTTTTTGTGGAAAAAACGTATAATATTAGAAAATCTGTAATTGTTAATTCATATAAAAATGGTGGGCTTGATTATTTAAATTTTTCTATTTTGAGTAACACCTTCAAAATGAACTGGTTGAAAATATTTACAAATTCTGTGTGGAATATGATTTCTAAATCGGTTTTTGACCAACTTGATGGCCTTTCATTTTTGCTAATGTGTGATTAAGAATGGAAAAACTCCCCGTTAAACTGTCAGCTTTTGGCTTGGAAGTTAAATTACAAGCATCATTTTTCACCACATCATTATTACATCTGGAATAATTGTAATATTTTGTATAAGCATATATTTTTTGTATAAGAGTATATTTTTAAAAACTTGGTTTGACAAGGGTATCCTTTTGGTTGGACAGTTGTTGAATTATCAAGGGTATTTAATGACGTTTGATAAATTCATACTTCAACTTCCCTGTTTCCCCTAAAGAGTGTGCCTCTGTAACCGGTGCTCGGGTGTTGTCTCTTTATGTAGAGGTATTTCATACTGTAAACGTGAGTCTCTATTGCATCTAGCTGATACGTTCGTTTTTCAACAAGCAAAAATAATAAGGATATACATTCCCTTTTTCAAAAAGAAGTAGTGTGTAAACCACATGTCATTCCCTATTGGTCAAGGTTTATTGGAACTATTAATTGGAGTAAGGTCTGGCTGTTACATAATAATATTACAAATAAGGTCAAGGAAATTTAATTTAAAATATTGCCTAAAATTTAACCCGCTAAACATTTTCTATCCAAGTTTAACAAAGACATAGATGTAAATTGTTCATTTTGTTTTTTGCAACCAGAAACTGTACCTCATATTTTTTGGCACTGTCAATATACAAAGAGATTATGCTGGAAAGTTTCTAAATTTATTATTAACAAATTGTAATGCAACTTTCTTTTGTCAAAAGAAACATGTAATTTTTTTTTTGTTGTTTTTTTTTTCAAATATGAAAATAGTCTGGGAAATTAAGCATATATTATTAATCTTCTGATTATATTTTTTAAGTTTCATATTTATCCGTGTAAATGTAGTAATCAGAAACCTCTTTTTTCTGTGGTACTGAAAGAATTAGAAAATGATATGGTTTCCATTAAGGACAGTACAAACAAAAAAGCTGTTGAAACCATTCATTGAATACATTTCAGATTTTGTGAAATATCAAAGCCTTTTATTGTTTGTTTGGTCAACACACACACACACACACACACACACACACACACAGAGAGAGAGAGTTATCAACATCCGCGTGATGACGGCGTCAATGACTGTCATGTTCGAGCAAACGACACTCGCATTAACAAAGTTTACAAAGAGTAATCGTTGTGTTTATGTTTTGTGATTCTCGCTGTTGTAATATATTATTGAGGAGCCAGCATTGCATCCATTGACAGAAACATTAACTGTCTGTTTTTGTTATTTTCCACACACCATATTATAGATGATCATGCGTCATCGGATCTTAGATGAACCGCAATTAAAAGTTGATTTATAAGAAACTTGAAGCGATTGCATCATTTCGACGATCTCCTTTGCTTTCTTACAAAGTGAAAGTAAACAGAAAACAAGTCTTCCTGCTTTCATAACTCCTCAGCGATCGACTAGATAAGATCGAGTAAATAAGATTGCTAGGACTTTGCTGTAAAGTCTGTTTCAGAGCCTCGTCTTTGGAGAACTTAAAGCTTCAACTCTCACTGTTGTTGTTATGATTTAAAGACCACTAAAGTCATCTGCTCTGTCTAACGTTACTGTTTTACAGAATTGTCTACTGTTTTAACACATCTATGTACCTTGTCTGCGAATATTATGTTATGTTGGCTACTCACCGACTGAGCGTGTCAAGATGTGGAAGAAAGAATCGGGCGATGAATCAGCGCAGCAGTTTTGAGTCAAAGGTGTGTTGTAATATATTCATTAGTGATGTCCGGGACAACGCGTTCTTTTTTTTTTTTTTTGAACCAGTCGAACCAGTTCACCAAATCGTTCAAAACAGTTCGCGTCTTGAGTCAGCGCTGGTCCACAGTTTTCTAAAGTTACTCACTTTCGGACATTCCTGGCAGGAATAATGTCCCAATGTATATTACTCTAGTAACTCCAACAGTTCACTGAACTGACTGAGAAATGCTGAGAGAAGTGATACTGCGCATGCGCGGACTACCGAGCATACAGGTACAGTGGTTCTCGAGTTACCAGACAGAACCGAGAACTATGGCAAGCCGTTTTAGCATATACAACTATGTTTTGACTATCCATCGATTTATTTTGGATAGTCATAAATGTATTTTGACGAGTCATAATTATAAGTTGAATTATTAATTTAAATACATTTTGACTCCATTTAAGATATCTGTAATGACGTCTGATATCTTCAATTGATGAGTCACTATGTCAAGCCGTTTTAACATTTAATCCTTAAAACCTACTAGTATCTATTTTCATGCCTTTAAAGGTCCACAATAGGTCCCTATAGGGTACAATTATGTCCCCAAAACGACTTATAAAGGTACAACATTTAAGGTTTAGATGTGAAAGGTCAATTTTTGTACCTTTTGAAAGTTTTTTTTTTTTACACTTTAGCTCCAACTAGAAAAATGTATGGCTGTTTTTTTTTTAATTAGTATTATTATGTCAGCTCATTATAACATCAAGACTCCACCATATTAAGTTGTTTTACATGTTAAAAAATCTATTTTGTAGGCCTATAGGCTACAGTGGTAGCGCCAGGGGGGAGCTAGGTGGCGCTGTATAGCTCCCCCTATAATAGCCATAGCACCCGCCCAGCACCCCCAAAAAATGTCTGTAATTTTTTTATATTTATATTTTAATGTCATGTTTAAATAGTCTTTTTCATGTTGTTAAAAAGGGATATTAGATAATAATAAAAAAAAATATATTTAGTCTAAAATAACATGAGGCCCAAACAGGCGATCTTCTTTGGCCAATGGACGCAGCGCCCGGTGAACGTTTGCAGACATCCCAAGTTTCCCGTATATTGATAGCGGCTCCCTGATGGCCACAAATTAGTTCAAATCTCCCGGAATATAGAGCGCGCACAAGACAGAGAGAGCGAGAGACCTTGCGTGTGCGCGCAAATGTGCGTACGTGTGCCTCATGAAGCGCATGTAAGACGACCCCCGACAACAAAACCGAACAATCGGAGCACCGTCTATTAAGTGTTAAGCATCCCCATAGCACCTGCAACATAAATCTCTGGAGCCGCCACTGGGGCCAGAAAGGCCTTCTCTGCTGTTTGTTAATTTGGGGCTTGGGTCTCTCTGACGATAATACCACTATTGATTTATTTTTCTATTCATTTTTTGTTAATGAATTCTACTTTATTGTTATATCCTTTATGTTAGGGCCGTGGGTCCTTCTAACAAATCCTAAATGATTTATTGTTAGGCTATGTACTTTTGTGATTCACAATAAATTATAATTTATTGTATTCGCCTTCTTTTCTATTCGTCATTCGTTTCTTTTGATCTGACGGCCTGCTGGAAGCCTTTCGTACCTTTTTTCTTTAAGTTATTACTACTGAAAAGACAAATTAATACATTAATTTACTAGTAGGGCTGCCTACTAGATAAATTAGCCTTGTACATTTCATTTGCACAGAGAGTCTGGCCACTCCCCATTGACAAGCGTTAACTTCCTTGTAGGCGGGTACTCTGTTGAAGTTTACAACTATTGGGTCAGCCCAGAGTCACTTTGGATCTGCCATAACCAATCGCTAACGTTTGGTCGTGATTAAACCCTGCTTAATGCATGTGCCAAAAAAACTCATTGTGTTCTCTGACTAACAAATTACCCATTAGTTATTTTTTGAGCGTGGGTGTAATTGAAAGAAAATTACTGATGGAAGGGATACAATTACAGATTGAACTACCTTCTGAAAAATATTATGTGATATTATAGTGCTACAATGTTTGTTTTTTTAATTCAAATTCCAGTTTTTCTTTCAGTTCAACCTAAAATGGTCTAATTAACATTATACCATGCTAATGTAGCAGGGTGACTGAATCCACTTAGGAGGATATCATTCACCTGTGCTTAATTTATTAAGCCCCCGCCCCTTTCTTGATATATAAGGGATGTGTGGTGGCCACTTGGTATTGCCCTTGTGACGTCATCTGTGGTCGCCGGTATGTGATCTGTTTGGAGTGAACTCGTGTTTCTCGTACTGTGCAAGTGGGTGATGTGAATTTCTCTCGTTGTCAGGCTTAGACTGTAAGCTGGTCTTTCCATCTGCTGTGTGCTGGCTGCTCACTCCTCACAGGTATGTATAGCCCTTGGCTTATAACAATACGCATTTGACCGCGGTTGGGTACTTATGTTTTGTTTTGTCCTCGGTGGCATTGACAGTCTTCACTTACATGGTCCTGACTGAGCCACTGTATTGCAATATGGTGTGCGACTACGAAGCGGTTTGTGTGCAGGATCATCTCGGGGTATGTAGGATTATAGTTTGTGTATTAGTAATGTGTTTTTCTTTTTTTAATGCAGTTTCTTTATGCTCTGCAGGTCTCCCCTGCCTAACTGAGGGTCTCTTGGGCTATTTGTGGGAATTGAGCATCAACAATGAACTGTGATCGTGTATAATTGCGACTGCGTCGCTGTTTTGCCTCGACCTTCATCACGATAGCAACCATTAAGCTACTGTGATTCTGGTTCACGCTGCTATTTGAGGATTGTGCATGGCTTTGCGGGCTGGCTGGCCGTTTCTTCTGGCCGCCGCCTATTGAATTCCATCGGTTTACGCTTCAAAATCAGCATCTTGTGTGTATAGTTTGAGTACCGTATGGTCTTATGTTTGATTATTTTGTTTTCCTTGTTTATGTTCATTCCGTGTCTCATCTCCGAGCACTGCAAACCCGAGTGAACTTGGTTTATTTTAAACTGTTAACTTGCTTTTGTTATATTTTGAGTCTTCCTTCCGTGCTAAGGGGTTCGTTTTCCAATTTGGCAGCTGGCCCGGACCTCCAGATACCTCTCCTGTTGGTTAAATTGCTTTCTTTAAATTGAGTGTATTTACTGTGTATATGAGTAGATGCAGATCATTATCTGTTTGTTCATCATTATCATTATATGGTCAATGTAGGAGTTTTTCACTTTGAAGTTTTAGCTATTTATTAGTCAATATTGACAAACATAATACATTTTTCTACTTCTATACGACTCATGTCTTCTCACCCACTCATTCAAGACGAACCTGTGTGCCCTTAGGGCTATTATTTCCCCGGTTGTCCGGGGTGGCGTAGTCGATCTTATATTACCATTACTGGCCTCTTCCTCCTCAAGAGTGTGGTAAACACCCCTCTCTAATCTCTCGCACCGCAACGCTACACTAACATCACAGAACCTGTTTTTTGATATTTTGAATGCGAAGCAAAACTCAAATAAGAATAGACAAAACCCCAATAATAAACAATTCTGTACTTTATTTTAACGATCACCTAAACATTATCTTGCTGTAAACAGGACAAAGCAAAGAAAAAAGGAAGAAAGAATTTTGTTAGTGACTTTAATTTTCGTCTTCAATGGGCTATATGCACGGTCACTTCCTGGTTTTAGATAAGCCAGCTCAGTCATTTCCGGTCAACTGTCAAAAATCAGGCGGCCGTGAAGATGTCTTTCTACACTCGCTGCCTTCAGGATTTACCTCAAGTCAACATCAATGATGTACACCGCCTTATTCAGGAGAACTCGAAGGCTTCGTCCAGTAAACGGGAAAAAGGATTTAAGTTGTACATATCCAGTTATATTCATGACTGTGAAGGTAAGTTATCGATTATCAGTACTACTGTTATTATGATGTCGTTTACGTGATCGATCGCTAGCAAACATCAAAACAGTTAAGTTACTATAAGTTAGTGTTTAACGTTATTTGTCAGCATTTAAATGTACAATTACGTGTAGGTACTCTCCTGTGATTACCAGGCTCTACATATACAATAGTATGTTGTTAAATAACGTCAACAAATGCCATGATCGTTACTTAATAGCTGCTGTCCGTAACTTTTTTTTATTTTCAAAATGTACACAATTTATATGATGAGCGAGTACATCATGGATCCATTTTTCAAACCGTGTTTTTTTCTTATTCTGAATCACTACGTTACACCTATAATACGTGTTTATATTGGGACTTACCACTATGGACTGGAGGAAGTTAACTTAACGGCATAATGTTACCTGCGTGACTCGCCATAGACATAAATAGAGAGAAGTAGCTTCGGCTACAATTTTCTTCCGCAAGATGCATGCAGTTCTGTTTATTAACCGCTAGAGTGCCAAAGTGAATGATGGACTCTTATCTGTATGACCATAAATAACAGTAGGCTATATTAAGATGTTTCCATTGCTGAGGAAACATCTATGTGCAGGTGTATTGATATTCCATGTATTGTAATTATTTTGTTTCTCAGTTTCTGACAAGAACGAGGCAGGAGAGGTTTCTGTGAGGGCAAGATGCTTCAGGTCTATGAGGAAAAATGAGAGACCACACAACTTGAGTGTAGGGGAATGAGATCAGATTCAATGTAATAAGATTTAAAGTGTCTGCTCTCTGGGAATTAAATTTGTTTTTTTTTTGTTTTTTTTTATGCAGATAGTGATTGTAAAAGACCACTGTTTGGACACAGGCTTACAGCCCTTACAGCCTAGCCTACTGTTTCTGTCAGAACAGTAGTTCACTAGACCACTATACTAACTGCACACTGTGGTATTCTAACAAGTATTTACACAGTAATTTATTACAAATATGACCTATTAAGATTCCCAGAGAATAGAGTTAGTTAGCTTGCCAACATTTGACACTGTAGCCCAAGGAAGGTTCAAACCCTAGCTACAGTGTAAACCAACATAATTCAACTAATGATTATTTATTCCAGTAATAACAGTGACTATGATTGCCTGAATCCTAAAACACAGGATATATTCAATTGATATCTGTTTTTTTTTACAGGTTGTCCTCAAGCACACTAAACCTGTTGAGCTGGTGGCCTATCAGTGCTCATGTGTGGCAGGGCTTGCTCTATGTAATCATATTGCAGCATTGCTCTTCCAAACAGCACATTACAGCCAACAGGAGCGGCAGCGGTCCAAACCCAGGACCCAGGTGAGGCTGCTCAACACTATCACAATTAATTCATTGTTAATTTACACATTATAGTAGAATCCTACATATTGTACCTTGTAACGTAAGTTTTGTTCTTGTTCTCACATCAACTCCCAATAACACAGATAGTGCAGCATCTTTTCTTATGAGAATATGTAAATCATTGAGCTAAAGTAAACTAAATACAGCACAAAGCAGTCTTCCTATCATTGTCCGGGAAGCAGACACACTCTGTCAGTTCAAATCTAGACTAAAAACACATATCTTTGGCTTAGGATACACATAACACATTATAGACTTCTATAATTCAATATTAGGCTGCATAGATTAGTTTAGCTGGAATCGGTAACACTTCCCATAAATACTGATGTACTCGTGACATCATAAGAAGAATGGCGTCTTAAAAGCGCTATATAAATGAAGGTGACTTGACTTGACTTGACAAAGTAAATAAGTTATTATACAACATTCATTTACAGGGCTTTAAGCCTGGTCCAACAAATGAAATGGTGGTATTATCAGCTAGGCCCAAGGTACGGTGGCCGAGAGGTGCAAAACAAATCACAATTATAAAAACAAAATAACAAGTCAGAAAACACAACGACAATTCAGAAAACAAAATAACAATTCAGAAAACACAACGACAAATCTGAAAACAAATTAACAAATCAGAAAACACAAAAACAAATCAGAAAACAAATTAACAAATCAGAAAACACAAAAACAAATCTGAAAACAAATTAACAAGTCAGAAAACACAACGACAAATCTGAAAACAAATTAACAAGTCAGAAAACACAACGACAAGGCAGACAAAACGGAAAAGGTAGGTATATGTGGCGAATGTAATACTGATCGCTGATTGGACGAGACATCTGTCAATCAAGACATGCAGAAAGTACAGCAGACTGCGGCAGAAGAAAGATCGATTCGCGTGTGCATGTGTGAATATTAGAGCTGTCTATTTAACCGGCAAATTTAGTGAGATTATTATGGAGAACAAAACTTTTCAAATTAAAATCTTCCTACCCCTATCTGGTTTGGTCAGACAAAAGTATAAAATAACTCGATCTGGTAAAGTGGGAGAGTTGCGTGTTGGAAGAACAGCAGATTTAGCTTTTGACGCGAACGACCTGAGTTCGAGTCTCCCTCGAGCGACAAATTGTAATTCACAATATGAACTTCTTGTTTATTGATCTGTATAAAACCACATGTAAAAAAAATCAAAAGCTCATGCAGGGGCATTGCCCCTATATTTGGAATTTTTAGGGCATTATAACTGCATTCTAATAGTGTTTATGTTTGTTTTTTGCAAGGTGAGGGACCTATTCGATAATGTCAGCTCACAGCCTCGCACATAATTAAAAAATTATCGTAGACGATACAGCTAATATTTACACATGCACACGTGAATCGATCTTTCTTCTGCCTTTATTATCTGCATGTCTTGATTGACAGATGTCTCGTCCAATCAGCGATCAGTATTCCATTCGCCACATATACCTACCTTTTCCGTTTTGTTCGACTTGTTGTGTTTTCTGACTTGTTCATTTGTTTTCAGATTTGTTTTTGTGTTTTCTGAACTGTTATTTTGTTTTCTGAATTGTCGTTGTGTTTTCTGACTTGTTGTTTTGTTTTTATAATTGTGATTTGTTTTGCACCTCTCGGCCACCGTACCAAGGAGAGAAGATTGGCAGAAGGCATCAGGTAAGGTGTAGGAATGGGAAGTAGTTTTGCATGTAGTTGGAAAGGGAAGTAGTTTCATGCACTACATGCATGTGTTGAAAATATGTTTTAAAATGTAAAATATTTTACAATAAAATATATATATTTTTTAGACTGGTTGATCACTGTAATTGGCACATTACATTAACCTTTAATTAACACTGAGTTTGTGTTTTATGTATGTTTTCAGGAGCAACCTGTATAAAGCTGCCTGTAACCTGACCTGTGGCCTTCCAGACATGTCAGTTCTACGAGTGAATGATATTTACGAAGGCATGTCAAGAGAATCTGCACCTTTAATAGCCACCATGGGGATTTCAGGGGATGTGCCTTTAGTGGACAGTGCTTTTGGAAAAGTCCAAGAAGGGAGTTTGCTCTCCTATCAACTTCCAGCATGGAGGCCACCAAAGACCTGTCCACATAGCACTGCACCACCACGACCATACTTACCCCTGGATGGCTACTGTCTGGGTCCCTCAGAGTGCTGTTTGGTGTTGACTCACCATCAGCAGCTGCACATGACTTCTCTAACAACAACAGAGGTCATGGCACACCAAATTGAGATGGGCACAAGACAACAAAGCACAATGAGGGAATGGCATTTATTGAGAAAGCCATGTGTGACTTCCTCTAGATTCAGGTAACTATATTATACTGTGACATTCAGCACATTTTGTTTTCTTATTTAAACACTAATTTATTGTCATCTAATATAAATACTAAGGTTGTTTTTATGTGTATCAATTTATATCTAGAGAAGTTTGCCATGTGAGAGGGCAGTCCTCAGCGGCGAGTCTAGCGGTGAGAATTTTGCGATCAGGCTATCAGTCGGCAGAAATGAAGAGGGGCCTTCAGATGGAGCCCAAAGCTATTGAGGAGTACTGCTGCATTCAGGAGGTAAATCACTACCCTTGTGGTTTTATCATCCACCCCGATGCACCGTGGCTTGGCTCATCACCAGATGGGTTGGTGTACGACCCTAAAGCTGATCCTGTGTTTGGACTGGTAGAAGTGAAGTGCCCAAATTTGAGAAGCTATGTGGACTGTGCCTACCTTACGGTCTCTGATGGAGTGCTACAGCTCAAACAGTCTCACACTTACTACTGGCAGGTGCAGGGCCAACTATTCATTTCCGGGATGAAGTGGTGTGATTTTGTTGTGTTTACTGAAGATGACATGTTCATACAAAGAATATACAAAGATGAGGGAGTCTTTAAAACAATCAAGCAAAAGGTTGATTACTTTTACTTTTATCTTCCAACACTTTTGGCTTGAAACGTTTCAATACGTTCAATCAGTTTCCATCAATTTGTACATATTTTTTGGCCCATGTCTTATTTTGAACTGTTTCCACAAATGTACAGGATCTGTTGTTTAAATTACATTACTAAATTAAATTTTTCATATACATGTTATTTGTTTGTATGTGTTCTGAATTTATACTTCATTAGTACTTTGTGTGCGTGTGCGCGTGTGTGCGTGTGTGCGTGTGTGCGTGTGTGTGTGTAAAAGTTAACAAACAGTACAAAACATAGAAATAATGTATAAACAATAACAGTAATTATATTAAAGTAAATCAGATTTTAGGTTTAAATAGGAGATGAATGCTATGTACAGATATTAAATCTGGGGGCGTGTTTAAGATCTATTTACAAGTATTAAGAGAGGATAAAAACAAGAGGCACTTCTACTTAGCCCAAGCTTTTACAAGTGGCCCACTCTGATAATTTAACAGTAGGCATGCAACTGCATAAACCTCATTTATGTAACCAAACATGGGGGATGACAGTATCAAAGAATTTAAATTCCTTCAGTCTACGAATTAGGCGCTCAATGTGAACTCTGAGATGTGCAATAGATTGGGTCTCCCTGACCTCGTGCTTTGGCATCTGAGGTCTCCCAGCGAGGAATGCAGGCCTGTACACCTTACAGGGCACACAGTCATCCACAAGGAAGCCTCTGTCGACCATAATTGCCATATCTGGCCTAAGCAGAGTAAGAATACCTGACTCTACAAAGATCTGTTTGTCACTTACTGAGCCAGCAAAAAGGGAGGAAACAAAAGTTACAGCGCCATGGGGGGCCATGCCAATCATTCCCTTCAGGGTACAGTGAGACTTATAGTTAGAGTATACCTCACTCTGAAGTAAAGGGGAGGAGGGTGTTTGACACCGGAGCTCTGTGCAGTCCAGAATTGTGGTGGTGTCTGGGTAATCTTCCAACTCTGATGGCAAGTGTTCCTTAATTTTGTCTTGAGTCATCCATATGCATTGTGAACCAAGAACAGAGAACAAAAAATTGCTCCAGGTCAGAATGATTCTGCTGACGGTAGACTGATGCACCCCATACCGCTCAGCGAGGTCCCTCTGCTTCAGACCAAGGGCAAGGTAGTTCAGGAAGAGGAACAGTTCATCTATTGCCTGTAAGGACTGAAAGATCACAACACAATTACATGTATATGTATATGTCAATACTGGTAAGTGGACAGTACAGTTAGAACAACATACATCTGATGGTGTTGAATTTATTTCCATTCATTCTACATTCAGTTCTAAAAGTGCTAGTGTTGATCATAAAGTAAACAAGGAGTCCAACCATGTATTGAACAAGTATATGATTGGATGCATAATTTCTGTAGCCGTAGAGTTTGGTCATAATAGCACAGACCTACCATGGAAGCACTTTGCTTTTCAGATTCAGTGTTTGCAGTTCCTGTTCTGGTAACCCGAACCATGAATTTCAGTGATGGTTCAATGACCTGCCAAAACTGCATCAGATGATCATAAGATGAAAACCTGTAAATAGTGAAAATGTCAAAGCATTGAAATTTCTTGCATTTAGCACCATACATGTTATTACATATACAGGTTCTTATTTTGACAGTCCACATCAATTTGTCAAAAGTGAATCTGAAGTAGGAAGTAACTTGCACTTGTCTATTTGACATGCTGATTATATTTAATTTTCAATGTTTTTGGTTAGGACACCCCAGTGAAAAAAAAAAAACCTAAACCAAAATATATTTAAAATATATTTATTTCATACTAGGTATACTACAAATCGATACTGACATAATGCTTGAAGCTTACTGATATAAATATTATAATTAAACTTTATTTGGAGTACTTCTTTATTGCACAATCTTAATATTAAGCCTACAAAGTGTTTTAATATCACTATTAGTAAAGATAGTATGATCACTGTATAATATCAGTCTGTAAATGCAAGATATTTAGTGTTCCTACAGTATGGGTTTTTATTAAATTAAATATGTCTACATACCTGGTGTAGAAACGGATGTCCCTGTTAGAACCTGCAAATCGCTGTAGCCCAAAACGCTGTTTGAGTGACATATGTTCCAGCTGCTGCCTCACATGGACGATTTCTTCGCGAAGACTTTCGTTTTCTTCCAGAACCAAGTCAACAAACGCGGGCTGTGGTGCTGTGCTGTAATCGTGCTCGTTGGTAGATATACGTTCAGAATATTCCCCAGTTTCCATACTCTCTGGTCTCGTTCTCCTTTCCCAAACCCCAAGCCTTCTCTCTCCAAGAGAGTAATTATTCCAAGGGAACAGAACAGGTACTGCACAAGGCTTCAGCCTTCGCCTCCCCCCGACTACAGCAGGCTCGTTGAGCTCTTCTGCCACAAAGTACCGACTGCACACCCGTGTATGGTGAGATATAATTAAATGGTCTGTTCTTATATTAATTATCCATTTCTTTCTCTGTTGTACATCGGAAGAGAAAGTATGAAAACTAATGGATGAATTAAATTTAGCTGAGGACGAACACTGAGGGACACAACAGTGCTCAGCTGACGTCCCCTCACAACGCTGAAATTTAAACGCCTTTTTCATTTCGTTAACCTAATTCTTACTTTATTTTCACGTATTCAATTAATAAAACATTAAATAAATAACTTCTAATTCTAACTTTGTCTATTAATAATACTAGAGTCTCAATGAATTATTACCTCACGGATTTAAAGGTGCCGCCCACTAACCTAAAAGTAGACTACCACAACATCAAATGACGTTCCACCGGAAGTTTACGAGCTGGCTTATCTTTATGCGGAAGTTCTAAAGAACGCTCCGTGCATATAGTGAATTGCATTAAAAAAAACTCAAGTCGCTTTGGATAAAAGCGTCTGCTAAATGAATAAATGTAAAATGTAATGTAAATGCATAAGGTAAAATAATTACTTTCTGGTAGGCGAATGTTCCTTCTTTTTTCATTCTTTTTGTATATACAGTGGTTACTCAACCAGAATAATACTTTTTGAGTGGTTACTCAACCAGAATAATACTTTTACCGCCGCCGCTCCCGCGGCGTTAAAATTCGCATCTGTATTTGCTGCCTTTTACCGCTAAGAGGCGCTACAATCACAGACTTTGAAAGGTGTCCGTTTATTCTCTCTATTGCGTAATCTAACGCCGTGCCGCGGCTCATTCAGAGCGATTGAAAGCTGGTAACAGATGAATTCAAGTGAAACATAAACGAATTCATAATCACAATACTGAAATTAAATTGAATAAATAGTGAAAACATTACAACATAAATATATTAGGCTATCAATGAGGCTCTGGAAGAGCATAAGACGAAATTTAATAGCGTTCAGACGGTAGCTCAGTGGTTAACGCAACAACATGAGTGTCACTGCGCTTCAAGCGATCCGAGATCGAATCTCAATGTAGCCAATATTCTGATGGCCGACTTCATTCATGTTTTACCGTTCTTGATGCTTAAATAGGTAGGCTAACTGTTTATTAGCGAGTTCATTAACTGTTTATTTATTTAATGTCAAGCGTTTGTTTAATTATCAATGCCACATTAACGTAAATTTGCTACATTCCATGTAGAGCCGCTGCACGACAAAACTGATGAGGGAAATGAAAATAAATAAAAAAAGAAAGCTGATCGCATCAGAAAATGAAAATAATGATGCTTGTCTTTAATCTGCTAAATTATTGTTTTGTGAATCATTCACGAAATTGAGTTGACTGACAGTGATACCTGGCCATAGCAACGGGAGAAATTTTTCAAAACAGATCCATATTGAACAAATCAGAAAAGATTTATTTTGTTGACTTGACAGACTAACTAAATAGTAGCCTATTACTTTCAATATAAAAACAAATGAAAATGTAAAAGAACACTAAAATTAATTAGGTTTGAAACCCATCGCAAATTTTTAAGGTTTAAATAAAGTGTCGGGAGAGTTTATTTGTTTAAAACAGGGTTGCATTGAGTTTAGAGTTTATTTCCTTTGCGATGCAAAATAAGAAACACAGAATCTTATTCTTGCAACATTTTGAATTTGTATTGCCAAAGAAATTTCAGCCAAATTAAACAATTAAAACAGTACAAAACGAAAATAGTCCAAAGCCACATAAATTAAGAACATGCGTTTTTCTTTGCCTCTCTCTCGCGCTTGATCTATTTTTATTAAGTTTATTTTGTCTCCCTCCCTCCAAAAAAAAAACTAACAAATTATTTAGCCTTTGTTGCTTCAAAGACAAAGCATGCCTTGTTGAATTCACTTTACAATAAAACGAGGTTGATCGCGAATTAAAGAGCTCTGTATCTGCTGTGGCATGAACGCGTTTCGTCGACAGTTCATGTTTAGATAATGCCAG